>LPNX010581579.1:115513-127845 GCA_001517045.1 Pseudotsuga menziesii | reverse complement strand
AAATCAACAAGATTAAGTGGAGTCTAACAAGTGTACAATGGATATTCATTTCATGGTCATCTTATCTTGCTATGTCTATAGGCATTTAGGTTTTGGACTTTCTTGAGCGGATCAACAAGAGTAACCCAAGTGTAATCCTATACATCGGGGATTTATTTCATAGTCTTTTCATATCTTGTTATGCTTAAATGTACCTTACTAAACTTTAAATAAGCTTCAATTAAATGGTGGTTAAAGAAACTGGTAACAATTTGTTTTTGTTTTTTGTTTGTTTATTATATAGTATTTGTTTTGTGCTTATATTAACTCTAACAATGTATGAACAATGAATATAAATTTATATATTTTATCCTTTGTTTAACAACTAGCTATCTTCACAAAACTAAGTGGTTGGCTCATTCACTAGCCACTTTACTTGTGGTTGTACTAGTTATGCTTAAACACTTCTTAATTAAGTTTTAAATCAGCTCCGCTTAAGAATTCACTATTTAATTATTTAAATCTATAATTAATTAAAGTTTTATACTTAATATCAGTTTTTTTTTGGGTTTATTAAATAGTATTTGTTTTATTGTTTTTAGATATTTAAAAGATATGATAATTACTTTAATGTTTAGTATTTGTTTAACAACTACTCATTCTACTTGATTGGTAAGAATGTTAGTTTTATTATGCAATTAAAATTTAAAATTTAACAAAAATATACAACAAATAATTTTTATAAAATTGTATTTAAACATAATATTATTAAATTAAAAAAATTACACAAAATGTTTGATGCGTTTTACAACCTATAACCTATAACATATAATATCATTGCAAACATAAATGAATATTAAAAAATTGAACTAAAGAAGTATGGATGGGCGCCTTTTAATTTAAATAGGGACTTGTTTCCCATAGCTTTGCTTGCTCATTATTCTCATATATAGATTTCCACAAAGAATATATGATGCTAAAATGAAAATAGGTACAAACCATTATGGCATGAACTCATACTATACAATACATTTTCAATTTAAATAGTAATAGTTACAAAGTCTCAGATTTAAACCTACCATTTATGATCGCTCCATAAGCAACATGCATAGATGATTAATTTGTATTATTTTATGCATTAGAACTGTGGTGTATAAGAAATTTATTCTCCTCGTTACCGGAATTTGTGTTTTTTCTTAAATAGTTTTACACACGCAAACGCCAAAGTCACATTAAGATATTGCCAAAATAATTTTAATTGCTCAAATATTTGGAAAAATTGGATGAATTGCATACATGTTTAAACATAATACATGAGGTTGTACTTGAAGGTCTAGACACAATTTAGAAATCTCGTAAAGGGGTAATAAACATCCCCAATGGGTGTACAATAACATACAATGATAATATACATTGGAATATCTTTCGAAGTTACAAATACATCAACACCCCCTCTTAACTAGGAAGGTATTCTCTCTCGACACAGTCATAAACACATTTGGTGAGGTCTTCATTGCATCATTATCATTAAGGAGCCATAGAGTCTTTATCATAGCTGCTACCATCATATTCTTATAATTTGATCATCATCCCATACTATCTGTCATCAAAAGTTTCTATAGTGCCAACCGTTTTTCATGTTGGATGTAGGCCCAGCCTCCATGTAGGTATTCATCATCTTTGCGAGCAAGGCATAAAGTAGGTACATCCCAGAACTTATTATCTTCCTCTTGCGAAACCTGCATGATCTCCCAAGACTGATTATATGCCACTGTAAAACCTAAAGGAGCATCCGAGGACTGATTACATGGCTTGCAACACTTGTGTACCCTATTGTTACCTTGTCATGTTTAGATCATCTTGTCATCACATGGAGCACAAACCAAATACACATAACAAAAAAATTACATCCAGCAGCATGGGAGGACAAACCTACCACCATCCGAGAAAGGCTCAGCATTTACATCAATGACCATAGGAGGAATAACCTACCACCATGTCAAGAAAGCTCCAACACTTACAACAACAAACATGGGATGACCTAGCCTACCACCATGTCAGAAAAGATCCAACACTTAAATCAATGACCATGGGATGACCTATCCTACCACAATGACGGAAAGGCTCCAACACTTACATCAACGACAATGGGAGGACCTATCCTAGAACCATGTCGAAAAGGATCCAACACTTACATCAACGACCATGGGAGGACCTAACCTACCACCATGTCAGAAAGGCTTATGTATATCTCCGTCTTCCGGACTCATCACTTCCCCTTGGAAGGAACCGTGATCTAAAGTACACCGAGCTTCTCTCTGAAGTATTCAAACTTCACTTTGGCCATTTCAAGCATAGAATCACATCAGGACTGATTACATCCAAGGATAACATGCGAGCTTCATCCGGACTAATTACATCCGAGGAGAACCTATAGGATTGATTACGTCTGAGAAACCTACGATATTCGCCAGATTTTTATGCTCAGACAACTTGTCTCATCGGCTATGCTAGAACTCATCACTCCCTCTTTCGAGAGATCTCGATCTGGATCACATACTAGAGCTTCACTACTCCTCTCTACATCATACAAAAATTCAAGTCAGATCAATCAAATCAAATAGTAGATTTCAAAAGAAACATACTAACTCACAAATATCCAAGCAAGTGGCAACATATTTTTCCTCGGCTGTACTCAGTGCCATGCAGAACTGCATCCTGCCAAACTAGCAGCCCATATTGGATATCAAAGTGAAGAAGAAACCCAAGGTTCTCTTCTTCTTAGTTGCACTACCGATCTGAATCAACATAACCATACAGGTTAAACTTCTGATTCATATCATACTTGAGCCCATACTCAACTATACCCTTCAGGTTCCTCACTACATGCTTTACAACAAGGTGAGCATGTCTCAGATTTTTAGGAACTGGCTCAAGTTGTTCACAACAAAGCATATGTCTAGTTTCATATTCGTCAGGCACATCAATGAACAAATAATCCGACAATACATCGTGGCATCAACCGTCTCTAATGAAGAATCACACAAAAGCTTCAAGTTTGATGCCATAGGTGTGGTTATTACATTGCGGTCCAGTATTTCGAATTTATTCAAAATCTCCACTGCATACTTTCCTTGACCAAGGAAAATCACGTTCACATTCTTCCACACCTCCATTCCTAATAAGTAGTGCATTATCCCTAGGTCTTTCATCTTCAACTCTGTAGAAAGTGTCCTTCTTACATCTTTATAGAGATCCTCTTTTCCTATCAGGAATAGGTCATCGACATATAACAGGAGCATCACTAGTCTTTTTCCTTAAACCTTGTAGTAAAGGTTGGAATCCTCTTTACTCTTAGTAAATCCTAGATGGTGCAAGTTGTAAAACCACAACCAACCCAGCCAACACTTACAAGATCTGGTCACTCCTACACTTAGCAGGACTACCAAATTTAGCTCTCGGCCAACTTCTTCTGTAAAATTACCTCCCCGCAATTCTGCTTCCACAACATCTTTTCTACAACAAAGTTTCCACAACAGGATTTCTGCATACAGGTTGCGAGATGCGAGATGAGGGATGCCCGACCAACTTTCCAAAGTTGCTCCACCGCAACTTGTCTTCCACAAATTTTCTTTTGCAATTTTTACAGCTGTTAGATCTTTGCGGCCTTCTCCACAATCATCGATCTACTCTTTGATGCAGATCTCATAGAACTTTGTAGATCCGTTATCACCCTCACAACTTCCATTGCATATATCTCCTAGACCATCATATCTTCATTTGCGGACTCAATCTCCACTGTTCATTCGCTGCAAAACTTGTTAAGGGTATAAAATCTATGTGTTGCACTGATTGATTAGAGAATCGATCAATCCAGCCTACAATATTCAAGATTCATTAGCCTAACAATTCTATGCATGCATCTATGACCTATTTCAACTATTCAAGAAACAATTTAACACGTGAATCAACAATTTCATAGAAATACACAGATGTTCAGAAAACCACCGAAGTCAGCTCTGCATGGATACATAGTAAAAGGAAACATGCATCTAGTCAAGCAAAACTGCAAACACACAACTAATCCTTCTATTGAGCAATAGAACAAACACACAACTCATCTCTCCTTCTTCAAGATTTTCAAAATATTTACAAGTGCAACCAGATGCAGGTTTGTCCTTCTCTCTGCAAATTGGAATTCTCATGCTGAAGAGAAGAACCCCCTCTACTTCTCTAATTTTCCTATTTAAGATAAGCTGTTACTCCCACCCCGAGTGGTCCTTTAACCCAAAAAAAACAACTACAAAGCATGATGAAAACGTCCCTATCACAATAAAAAACCTACGGCTTGATCTCCTCGCAGGGAGTCATGATCCGCCATCATTCCTATTGGTGCTAACAAACTATGACTCAACAAAACAACCAAAAATATGCCACAACATGTGACCAACTCATCACATTGTTGGCATGCCATGATGCTCCTGCATTAGACTCGCAAGGGTGAAAAATTATGAACCCCTGTTCATTAGATCAGCTACAGTTAAACCCTTGGCTTCCAACTCTGCAACGCTCATCCAAGTAGAATCCTATGTTGGTCTCTTCTTCCATTTGACCAAATACTCTAGATAGTCCTTCTTTCTTGTACTATTTACCACTTTAGTGTCTAGAATGGCCTCAACTTCCAATGGCTATGCCACAGGCATCTGCCTCACCCATTGTAGGTACTCAATAGGATTTTCACCTTCTGCAAAGGGTCCAATATCACCTACTACATAAGGATATAGATCCTCAACATTAAATATTGGTGAAATACACACTCCGGTAGGCATCTCTAACTCATAAGCCTTTGCTGAGAATTTTCTAAGTATCTTGCATGGTCCAATCTTCTTCGTCTTCATCTTGTTATACTCTCCTTCTGGAAATCATTCTCTCTTTAGATATGCTAAGACCAAATATCCTACTTCATAGTTCTTCTCTCTCCTTTTGGAATCTGCTCTGGCCTTGTAACTGGTGTTACTCTGCTATAACCTTGCTTTCACTTGCTCCTCTAGTTCACTGATCCTCGTTGCAAAATATTCTCCATCAACACTCTGTTTCTTCAATTGACCTAATTTACGAAGTTCACACTCTCCTATTGGATGCATTCAATATAGAATTTGAAATGGACTCATCCATGTACTTCTGCTTGGTGAATAATTATAGGAAAAATTACCTTGAGCTAATACTTTGTCCCACTCCTTCAGACTCTCTCCAATCACACTTCTCAACAGGTACCCTAGACTCCTATTAACTACTTCTGTTTGTCCATTAAACTGTGGGTGATATGATGAACTGAAGTTCAGTCTGGTACCCAAATTCTTCCACAAGGTCCTCCAGAAATGACCTGTGAACTTCACATATCTATCTGATACAAGGCTTCTAGGTAAACCATGTAGCTTCACAACTTCATTGAAAAACAAGTTAGCAATGTGTGTAGCATCACTAGTCTTGTAGCATGGAATGAAATGTGCCATCCTAGTTAATCTATCAACAACTATGAATATATAATCTTGTCCCTTCCGAGTTCTTGGTAAACCCATAATGAAGTCCATACTTACAGAATCCCAAGGCCTAGGTAGAATAGGAAATGGTGTATGCAACCCTATGTTTTGGCTTCTTCCTTTAGCATTCTGGAATACTCTACATATGCTTACAAACTTCTCAACTTCAGACCTCATCCTTGGCCAAAAACAGAAATGACCTAATTGTCCAAAGGTTTTATCACTTCCAAAGTGACCTGCCATACCTCTATTGTGTTTTTCCTGTATCAAGTTCTCTCTCATGGAACACTTTGGCATACATAGTTTACTGCTTCTACAGAGTAAACCATCTTGTAGCGTATACTCCATCCATCGCTCTCTGTCCACCTCCACTGGATTCTTACAAGCCTTGTAAGATTCCTGGAAATAAATATCAGTCTCATACAAATCGCTTAAATGCTCAAATCCCAAGAGTTGGATATGATTCTCTTGAATAATAAGCAATATCCTACTTAAGACATCAGATATTTTGTTTGTCTATCCACTTATGTGCTTCAACATAAAGGTAAATATCTGTAAGAAATCAACCCACTTGACATGTTTCAAGTTCAACTTAGGTTGCTGCATAATGTACTGCAATCCATGGTTATCAGAATATAACACAAATTCTCTAGGCATCAAATAATGTCTCCAATGCTTCATTGCTTGAAAATAGCATAAAAATCTTTGTCATAAGATGAGTACCTCTGCTTTGCATCATTCAACTTCTCACTAAAATATGCTATAGGCCTTTCTTGCAGAGTGAGCACAGCTCTGATTTCTACTCCACTGGTGTCACACTTGGAAAGGGTGTTTGAAGTCTAGTAACTTCAATACTGGTTGTTCAGTGATCTTCTTCTTCAAGAACTGAAAACTCCTTTGAGCCTCTGCTGTCCATTGAAATGGTTGTCTATCCTTATTAATTGTCTCGATAATAGATGCACAAATACCACTAAAATTATTTATAAATTTCCTATAAAAACTTGCCAATCCACGAAAAATTCTTATCTCAAATATGTTCCTAGGTGAAGGCCAATAAGTGATTGCTTGCACATTTTCTGGATCCATCTTCAACCCCATCTCTTGAGATAACAAAACCTAAATATACCAGATATGGCTTCATAAATGTACACTTCTTCACATTTACCAGCAACTTTTCCTGTTGTATCCTCTCTAAAACATATCTAAGATGCTTCATATGCTCTTCTTCTGTTTGGCTGAAAATCAAAATATCATCAAGGTAAACGATCACAAAATTACCTATAAAATCTCTCAATACTTCATTCATCAATGTCATAAAAGTTCTCGGTGCATTGGACAATGCAAATGGCATGACCAACCACTCATACAACCCATAGTAAGGTCCTCTTCTGCCAGAGTCACCTCCTCTATCATGCTGCTCTTACTAGTTAGAGTTATTGGACTCTCCCCTCTATTATCCAAATCTTCCTCTTCCAGCTTCTTGTCCTCTTCCTCTGGTTGAAGCTCTGCTTCCTTGCTATCTTTTCTTCTGCCATCAAGGCACATTGATATGCCTCCTCCATTGTTCTAGGTGATATCATGCTGATATCTTCGTGGACATCCATCCTTAGACCATTGACATATCTAGTAGCCTTTTCTGCTGACTCTTCCACATATCCTGCCCTTAGGTTTACTTTGTAGAACTCTTCAGTGTACTCTCTCACTGTTAACAATTTTTGTCTAAGATTTTGTACCTGTCTATATAGAATTAACTAGTAATATTTGGGCAAGAACTTAGCCCTCATCTTTTCTACCATCCTATCCCAGCTCTTTATCAATGACTTATTCTTCCTCCTCCTTTCTGCTTGCACACTATCCCACCACAAGGATGCATGCCCTTTCAACCTTGTCACAACCAATCACACTCTCTTGTCTTCTTCACTCTCATAGTACTCAAAGTACTTATCCAGCTCATTGATAGAGTCAATGAGATGCTCAACAATGAGAATTCCATCATAGGTAGAAACTTAGGTTTCGGCATTGAAGTTGCACCTAGAATCGATATGAAATACCTTAGCTTAGGTGTTTCTTGCATAGTTGTAAATTCTTCTCTTTTATCTTAATCCTCAGGCTCACTTACATCCCCTGCTTCTGGGTCTCTTAGTCTCTCTGTTTCCATGGCTTCCAGATGTGCTCGTAACTCCCTCATTTCCTCCATAACTTCTGCGTTCACCGCTGGTATACTATTGTCACGACCTGTTTCTCTGCTTATGTGTGCATCCATCCTCTGGCAGTAAGCCTCTGTAATAACAATTCTCTTTCACACTTTTACAACTTACCTCACCAATCCCCTTCTCTGTACTTGGTCATTTGGTAACGCTAGTCCTCTATCTAGAACCTCTTGAGCACTCTTCTTTGTTCCTTCCACAATTCTACTACTAGAATTCTCTCTCACACGAGCTTCTCCTTGCTCTCATACCAAAATTGGTGTAGGTCAGATCAACCTATTCAAACCCAACCAGCACTTACAGGATCTCGTCACTCCTACACTTAGTAGGACTACCAAATTTATCCCTCGGCCAAATTCTTCTCTAAAATTACCTCCCCGCAATTCTGCTTCCACAACAGCTTTTCCGCAACTCTGTTTCCACAACAGAGTTTCTGCAACAGGATTTTTGAATGCAGGTTGTGGGATGCCTGACCAACTTTCCAAAGTTTCTCCTTCGCAACTTGTCTTCCACAATTTTCCCACTCGTTAGATCTTTGTTGCCTTCTCCACGACTCTCGATCTACTCTTTGATGCGGATCTCATAGACCTCTATAGATCCATTATTTCCCTTGCAAATTTCATTGTGGATCTCTCATGGATCATCAGATCTTTGTCTGCAGACTCAATCCCAACCATTCATTCAATGTAAAACTTGTTAAGGGTAGAAAATATGCATGTTGCACTGATTGATCAGAGAATCAATCAATTCAACCTACAATCTTCAAGATTCATTAGCCTAAAACTTCTATGCATGCATCTACGATCTATTTCAACTATTCAAGTAAATATTTAACACGTGAATCAACAATTTCACAGAAATACACAGATGTTCAGAAAACCACCGAAGTCGGTTCTACATGGATACATAGTTCAAACAACACATGCATCTAGGCTAACAACACTGCAAACACACAACCAATCCTTCTATTAAGAAATATAACAAACACACAACTCGACTCTCCTTCTTCAGGATTTTCAAAATATTTACAAGTGGAACTAGATGCAAGTCTATCCTTCTCTTTGTAAATTGGAATTCTCACACTAAAGAGAAGAACCCCCTCTACTTCTCTAATCTTCCTTTTTAAGCTAAACTATTATTCCCACCCTGAGTGGTCCTGTAACTGAAGAAAAACAACTACACAGAATGATGAAAATGTCCCTATCACAATAAACAGCCTAGGGCTTGATCTCGTCCCAGGGAGTCATGATCCACCATCATTCCTATCGACACTAACAAACTATGACTCAGAAAACAACCAAAAATATGCCACACCATGTGCCCAACTCTTCACATTGCTGGCATGACATGATGTTCCTGCATCACTAGAGCCATCAGTAAGTGGTCCATCTTGCCATACCATGTCGAAACTAAGGATTTTATGCAATCACTCCCTCTGAAGTGGAGCATCATTCTCCCTCTTCCTTTCATATTCTATGTATTGAAACATTTTGTAATGGAGTGACAAGTAGCTTACCCTGCTACTAATGTTCTATGTATCCATCTAGGGTCACTAGATACCAAGACCGCCTATCTTGAACTTTGTTGAAAAGTTCTTCTTGCATCCATATGTGAGCTGGTCATCCTCTATAGGCTTTCATCTTATTGTAGAAAAGATTAAGATCTTCATCACTCTAGGTTATCTTCAATATCCTTATGTAACTATATGTTCTATCCCATGGGTGCCTTCTGAGCTCGTACAAGGCCTTCTTTAATTTGCACACATGAGTCTGCTTTTCACATGTCTCAACTCCCAATGGTTTCTCTACGTATACTTCCTCCTTGACTACATCATTCAAGAATGTTATCTTGATGTAATATGATGTATCTCCCATCTCATACCTGTATGTATGGATATAATGGAAGTGTACCATGTCATTGGTGTAAATGTCTCTTCGTAGTCGGTGCCTTCTTTCTATGATAAGACTCGTGCTACGAATCTTGCCTTGTATCCCACAATGCTGCCATCTATTGCATGCTAGATCTTTTAGATCCATATGGAAGACACTACAGACTTCCCTTCAGGTCTTGACAATGCATTCTAGACATCATTCTTCTTGAACTAATACTATTTGATCACAGTCTCCTTCCCTTTCTTCTTGGCTACTTCTTCATAGCTGGAAGGTTCTGCATCAATGATGTCACTAAACAATGCCACATAAATAGAGCATGTCTGAGGCCTCTTTCTTTCTTTGCAAGTCTCGTCATACTATTCTTCATCTTGTATTATTTCTCGTGCCCAAGGTGGTCTTCATCTCTCCAGGTGGATCTACCATTTTGTTTATATTCTTCTGAATCTCTTTCTTTTGCCATGGTGTCTTTGAGCTGGGAAGCTTCGATTTCTTCTTCTGAACTGCCATTACTTGTTCTTTAGAATGATCTAAAGTTCAAGTTAGTTTCATGATTAGAAACATATCATAATTTCTAAAACCTATTAATAGTGACAAATATATGTCACATAGCCATGCAACGATTTTAGCCAATGCCACAACATTCATCCATATCATCTATACATACAGTAACTTCTAGATGCATTCTAACCCAATGTTATTAAGAGTGTGTACTACTCCTAATATTCCAACAAAGAGGTTTCAATCTAGATAAGTAGTAATGGAATGTTGTACACCATCATTGAATTCTTACCCATTATGTGTAATTCAGTAGTATAAATGAAAAATACTCAACCATCAACTGAATATAAACAAATGTATAACCAAACAATATCATTAAATGACAATTGAATACTTATATTTATTTGTTTCGTGGGTAGACTCCTTCTTGAGCCTTCGACTTCATCATCTTCTTCATTCATAATAGCATCATTTCCTATCCAAATTATAATATGGATAAGAGGTTCTTCAAGAATTGAGTCCTTCATATTCCTCATCACTTGACAGATATTGTCACGTCCCCAACCCTCCGACCGGCGAAGAGGACGCGACGAACATCAAGCATACGAGAAAACAACCCCATGAACACAAACAGGGATAAGTAAATGCTGATATTAAATTGCTTAAACATAATGCATAACAGGATAACCAGATGCATAGTTACTCAATGCATAATTTATCATTATTCAGCGGAAGCAGCATATACATTCCAGCATTCACATGTTCATCATAATTCAGTTGAAAATAGATATAAATTGCAGAGATGAATTAGCAGCAGTACTTATCTTTTGATGAAGAATCCCGCAACCAGCTACGTCGCTGCAACGTTCCACCCAACCATAGGCCAACGTGCTCATCAATCTCTCAACACACTTCCACCCCCGAGCTAGGCATGATTCCTCCAAGGATAAGGGTCAATGTAGGCTTACACATAGCCAAAGGACACAATAAGCAAACCAATACAGCTAGGTTTACCAGGCCATCAATAGATCGGCCAAGACAGCACTGTCCAAGGGACAACCACTGCATACCCGCAGCCAAACAACCCTTCACATCCCTGTGAAGAAGCAAAGACGACCAGGGATAATCCCAACAACGATGAGCACAACTCAATCCCACAAGGAAACACGGAGTTGTTCTTGGCCCTATCGTGGCAAAAACAACTCAGCTGCAACCCAAAACCAGGGTACTTCAGTAGCCACAAACATACAATGAATGATAGTAGCAATCCACAGTCCCAAACAGGGAAATTCAGCCAACAGGTTGGAATCCACAGCCCACAGCACACACAATTCCTCTAGGTAACGGCTAGGCAACTTACATAGTCCCAAACAAAGGAGAAGCCAACTCCCAGCATGGACAGAGGGAAACTCAACCAACAGATTAGAAATCCACAATGGCCCAAAACCAATTTGAGCACCACAGCCAACAAAACGTGGGGAAGACAACAGCCCTAAAAACATAATCAGTGAGCACAAATCATAGGGAAAAACATACCTGATTCCACTTTGTGGGAAAATGCAGATGGCCATTGATACGCAGCTCCTCTTTTGGCTGCGTGAGAAGGTAAGGCAGCGAAAGAATAGCTCGCTGGTCTCTGTGTGAGTGGAAAGAACGCCACAATAGGCTGACGAACGACATGAGAGTGAACAACTCTCCCTGCGTGAGGGTGAACCGACCACCATGAGGAACGAACATACCATCCGATACACGCGAGGATGAACAGGTTTTTCCTCTGCTTGGGGAAGAACAGACCACGGCTTTGCGTGTGAGGAGGAACAGACCAGACATTAGAGCAACCGATCATGGGGAGAATGAAGACTGACGTGAGAGCAACGAAGGTTCTCCACTGGGTATGCATACCATCCAAACTGACAGCAGCTTGCCAAAACGCACGTTTCCCCATGCCCACGTTTCCTCATGCAATAACTGCCCCAACTAACAAAATCAAGACATTGAAGAGGTTGGTGAAACAAGAAAGGTGGAAAACAAAACAGAGGTGGCCACACATGGGTTTTTCCCCCATAAACTAAGGTTTGATATCCCCCACCCCTTATCCTTTGGAACCATGCCCTTTTCATTCAACCTTGCACTGCCGTAGCTGGTTGTGGTTTTAGTTTTAATTGATGTGCGTATTTACATGATGTCACATTATAAGGTGTCGGATAGCATGACAT
>LPNX010581579.1:71465-102572 GCA_001517045.1 Pseudotsuga menziesii | reverse complement strand
AAAGGAAACTTATGAGGCATTAATTGTTTTAATTTTTACTGATCCATTGTCAAAAGCTGTAATTACTTCGTCTGGACCCATCCAACGCATGGTTATTTTTCCTTTAAAATTTTTAAACCGTGAGTCGAATAGTAGTGCCCAATCTCCAGTATTAAATTTCTTTTGTTTAATAAATTTTCCATGCCATGTTTTTCGTTGATTCTATATTATCATGGTTCTTTGGAGTGCATCTTGTCTAATTTAATCTAACTCATTAATCTGCAATATTCGTTGTTTCAGTGCTTCATCCAAATTCATGCCTAATTGTGCTTCCATACAAAAGGTTTTAACCTGAAATTCAATAGGTAAAAGGACTTGTTTCCCATACACTAACTCATAGGGCGTATGTCCGGTAGTGTTTCTCCATGTTATCCTATATTCCCATAAATCCTCTAGGAGTCTATCTTCCCAGTCCTTATGGTGTAAGTGAATGCTTTTAGTTAAAATGGTTTCTAATACTTTATTAGTTGATTCTACCTGACCATTAGCCTGAGGGTGATAAGGTGAATATTTGAAATGTCAGATGCCATATTTCGTAGTAAGTTCTTTCATTAATTTAGAAGTAAATTGAGTACCTTGATCTGTGACAATTTCTCTAGGTACACCAAATCGGGTGAATATTTCTTCATATATGAATTCTACCACCAATTTCTCTGTGGCTCTAAACAAAGCTTTAGCTTCTACCCATTTGGTGACATAATCCGTACAAACTAGGATATATTTATTTTTACGAGACATGGGAGAAATTGGTCCTACAAAATAAAGAGCCCATTTCTCAAAGGGTTCAATCATGACTTGGGGTTGTAGAGGAATTTGATCAAATGAAGTAGGTATACCCATTCTTTGGAAACTATCGCATCCTTTAACATATTTGGCAGCATCCTTAAAAATGCTTGGTCAATAATAACCAGAATGTAAGACTTAATATGTCATCCTCTTATTAGAAAAATGTCCTCCACATGGTCCATCATGGCATGCATGGAGGATATCTATCATTTCATCCTCCCACACAGATCATCGAATAATAAGATCTGGACCCGTGCAGAAGATATCATTATCAACCGAAGAATAATTGGAACTCTGAACTATAATACGACACTTCTCATGTGGGGACAAATGGTTTGGTATTTTCCATGTTGCTAAATAATTGGCAATATCTATAAACCAAGGGGTTTGGATGGATACAACAAATAGATGTTCATCAGGAAAAGTGTCGTCAACTAGTTTAGTACCGTCTTCAAGTTGAATACGGGAAAGGAAATATGCTACTAGATTTTCTTAACCAGGTCGGTCAATGATGGTAATGTTAAATTCTTGCAATAAAAGAAGCCACTGGGTCACTCTACCATTGGTAATTGGTTTATTCATTAGAAATCTAATGGCTGAGTGATTGGTGTGCACAAAAACTTCATAACATGTGATATAATGACAAAATTTCTTAATAGAATAAACTACTGCCAAAAATTCTTTTTTAGTAACAGTATAATTTAATTCGGTAGGGGTCAAATTCTTACTAATAAAATAGATGGCATAAGGTGCTTGTCCTTGTTTTTGGCCGAGGACTCCTCCTATGGCCGTATCAGAGGCATCGAGAGATCTGTTAAAAGGAAGGGACCAATCGAGACCCCTAAGTATTGGTGCCACTGATAATTTAGCTTTTAGAATTTCAAAAGCATTTTGACAAGATTCTATCCACTGGAATTTTGCATCCTTTGTAAGCAACTTAAACATTAGTGCAACTATTTTAGTGAAATTTTCAATAAAGCGGCGGTAATAGCCTGCATGGGCAAGAAATCTTCTTACCTCTTTCTCATTTTTTGGATAGGGAAGGCCAACAATCACTTCCATCTTTGCAGGGTCTACCTTAATTCCTTGGAAGGAAACATGGTGTCCCAAAAATATACCTTCTGTCAGTAACATTCTACATTTCTTGTGACTAAGGGATAAATTCATTTCTTAACATTGGATCAATACATTCTCGAGGTTGTCAAGGGATTATTGAAAAGTATTACCATAGGTTGTAAAGTCATCCATGTATACCTCCACATAGTCGTGTATAAGATCAGAAAAGATTCCTAAGACTTATCACCGGAAATTGGTAGGTGCATTACATAAGCCAAATGGAAAAATGTGATAAGCATATGTTCCCCAAGGGCATGTAAAAGTGGTATTGTCTTAATCTTCATGTGCTATTAAAATTTGGTTGTAACCACTATACCCATCAAGAAAGGAAAAATATTGTTTACCTGACAGAGTATCTAATACTTCATCAATAAAAGGTAAAGGAAAGTAGTCTTTAAGTGTAGCTTTGTTTAGCTCCCTAAAATCAACACAAATGCGCCATTTCCCTGTGACTTTATTTGGGACTACTACTAAAGGAGATACCCATTTACTATTGGAGATAGGATAGATGAAACCACCAGTGAGGAGTTTTTGTAATTCTTCTTTTACTATATCCTTTAGAGAAAGATTCATCCTCCTCTGTGGCTACCTTACAGGTGACATGCTTGGATCCATATAAATATGGTGCATATAGGTATTAGGGTGTATACCATTCATATCGGTGTACTCCCATGCAAATGTTCCAGCTTGTTTCTTAAGAACTTTAAGCAGCTGTGCTTGTTGGTTTTCACTTAATCCTGCATTTATATGTAAAAACATTTTAGGGCCACCCTCACAAGGTATGGTATATGGTCCTGTATGGTATTCAATCGTGAAGACACAAGGTGTTTCTGTAAACATTGAGAGAGCCATATTATCCTGAAACTCATCTCCAAAAATCTGATCGAGTTGAGCAAAGGAAGGAAATCTGTACAGCTTGTCGAAGAAACAAACTGATTTAATACATTCTCAGTGGTCTGCTCTTGAAGTGCCCAAGAGAAATCAATAGGAAGGGAGAGATCATCATAGTCTTCATCTCCAAAAGAACAATTTAACCACCACGAAATTTCAGTTATTGGTTGTGCTGGGGGATATAAAATAAGTCTTTGTGTGGAAAACCCATTCGAAATAGTCATCTCTCCATCACTACATCCTATAAAAGAATTTACGGTAGCTAACCGTGGTCTTCCCAAAATAATAGGATGTCCTTTAGAAGGATCCTTTGATCCTATGATCATAAAGTTGACAGGGTATTCCCATTAGGCTACTGGTACAACAATATCATCCAAGAGTCTAGTAGGTTTTATTGTAGTATGATCTGCTAGTTCTAGGATGGAAGGAGTAGGTAGGAGAAATTGTCCTAACTGTAAAAATTCTAAAACTGCAGTGGTCATTGTGTTAATAGCAGATCCTAAATAGATTAGTGTATTTTCTATGGTGGTGTTGTTTATAATTACAGTCACTATTGGGGCTCCTATATTTGTATATTTTGCAATCTGGGACTGACCTGTTATACATTCAGACATCTCTCCTATAACATGGATAGTGAGAGGGTTGTTTTGATTCTTTCATGGGTGTTTAATACATAGCTCCTTTATTACCTTACTATAAATCGGTATATCTTTAATATCTTGTAATATAGCGATTTTAATACAGATATTCCTTAATTCTTTCAAATTGTTATACTATGGATGAACTACAGGTTTTTATATTACTAGTCTTTCTGGAAATGGAGGAATTATTTGCTCCTGAATAGTTTCTTGCAGAGGATGGGTGTGTACTGGAACCTTTGGAAGGTTCATCTCCTCCAAAATAGAATCATTCATGGGTTCACTTGAATCTTCTTCTTCTTCATTTGGTTCCTGAATGATGACTGATGACTTGGGTTTATTATTCATAACTCTTCCAGATTGTAATTGAATTTCATGTACAGGTACACTTGAAATAAGTTATGGTGGAAGAGTTTGCAACTCAATGGTGTTAAGAGATTGAGTTGGTTTATTATTAGGGTTAGGTATCGGTTGTGCAGGTAATAATGTCAGTCGAGGAGGATTTTCATTCTAAAAGTGATGAGGTTGCTGTGTGATAAAAGGAACTGGAGGTACAAATCAAGAAGAAATTTGCTAGAAATTTGTTTGATTCTGAGGATAAGGTTGATTAGGTACAGGCACACGTTGTGGATGAGGATATGGTTTTCCTATCCATCTTCATGACCAATATTGCTTTTGTGCAAATTGAGGACGAGGGTACTGAGGTGGTCAATTTTGCTAACTTGAATTGTTCCATTGTTGAGGTGGTTGATATGGAGCATAATAGAATGGAGGTTGTGGCGAAAATTTCGGATATGCTGGTTGGTCTCTAGGTTTCCAAGGAGGCCTCCTAGATGTTTTAGTTACATACCCACTCTTATAGATGGCTTGCAACCTAGGCAAGGATGGGAAGTTATTTGTTGGATGCTCTTCTATACAGATGTGACAAACAGAGATGTTGTTTAATGGGCATTCCCTTTGGGGATGTTTAGTTCTACATCTTGAACAGAAGATACTCATTGCTGCTCATTCTTCATCCCGCCTCTTCTTGGATTGTAAAGCATCTATTTCAGAACCCATTTCTCCTAAGATTTTAGTTTTGAAATTCTGCAACATGTTCCCCAAATCTACTCTTGTAAGTCCACCTGAACTAGGAACATTTCCTCTTACATTTCTAATAAAATTCTTTCGAAATTTTTTCACAACTTTCCCCCTACTCCCAGAATAATTTTTACATATCTAACTGATTTGTGAAAAAGTTTTATGAGAAATATCGCCAGCTTCCATGAGATTAAGACTTTCTAACAAGTCCTCAGAGATCCCCTTAAGAAAAAGTGTACGTATTGCATCTTCTCGGACGTCATTATATTTAGATTTATGTAATGTGTAAATGAACCTTTCAAGATAATCCTCTAGATTCTCGTCTTAAAGTTGTTGTATCTTGAATATATCATGTCAAGAATCCTTGGGCTTGCAATACTCTAGATATTTTCGTAAGAATGATTTTTTCATATCATCCCAAGTCCTGATAGTGAATTCTCCTAATCCCCTGAACCATCTCAAGGTAGAATATTTTAGTGGGAAAGAGTTTTAGTTTGTGAGCATATTGTAGATAACTATATCTCCTGCAAAGGATATCAAACTCAAACAGGAATGTGTTCAGATCCTCATTACTTTTTCCATAAAAAAGTAGGTAAGGAGGAAGGAGGGATGTTTTTCATAATTACATCCTACATTGTATCTAGAATAGGGAATCTGAAGGTAGCCTTAGTTTTATTTTCCCCTTCTCCTTCTTCATTTCTAACTTCATCGTGAGCTTCTTTTTCTCCCTGTCTCTCCATATAAGCTGGATTCTTAACGTAAATAAACCTAGGAGGCTCCTTTCGAGGTGATAATGGGGCATCCCAATGTTCTTTTTCAGGAGAGATCTTCCTCTGATCAACCGTGTTTTTATTGAATCCTAGAGGGATAGTAGGTTCTACTGCAGAAGTTTCAATTTGTGAAATGACTGGATCTACTGAGGTTCCAAAGAGAGATTTTACTGTTGATGTATTTGTAACTTCAGATTGTATTCACTTGTATATCTTATGTATTGTACCCCGATGTTTATTCTGGGAAGTATCTATAATGTAATTGAGTCATTTCATGCCCTGATGTTTTGATCGGGATATTCAATAATGTAAACAAGTCATGTAAAGTCATTGAGTTTAACCCTACATTGTAAGTTGGGGAAATAGTCCCCACATTTGTGTCAAGGTTAACCCTCGTTGATTGGAGGGAAAAGTCCCCACAATTGTGGGGAACTAGGGTTATTAAACTCTCCTAGAGATGTCGGCTCTAGTAAGTAATTGCTAAGTCGGGCCGACATGTTAAAGTGGACATTAAGTGAACGAAAGAATATAAATAGAGAGTGAGCCTCTTTATTTATCACACACACACTCACTCATTGGGGCGCATGAGTGAGAGAGAGAGAGAAGATGTGGAGATCATATTTATGTTTTTGGGTTTTACTGCTGCCATTGGTGCTCATTCTATCTTTGATAAAGTTGTGGGGTTTTCTCCTTTATGGTTTCCCCAAGGAAAAATATTTGTTTCTCTTGTCTCTTGTGTTTATAGCTATGCATGTTATTCTCTTAGATAAGAACCTAAGATAATGCTAGCTTGAATGATAAAATCTAGCATGGTATCAGAGCTAACCTGAGAAGAAGACATTGTGCAACTACAGAAGCTAGGGATTCTTAATTTTTTAGTCTCTCTCCACAATCCATCAACAAAAGTATGCTAGGATGACTCTCCATTGAAGGGTGCATCTTTCTGTCGAAGCGGAATTTGATTACGGACATTTTCAGTTTTTGGTGCGGGAAATTAGGGCTTCTTACAGAAGAAGAATTTTTTAGTGAGCCCATGATAGGATTTATCTCCTCATCCAAATCGAATTTTAAAGACCTGGGTCAAGATTTTTGGTCGGAAATAACTCTGAGAAAGTCAAACCCTAGTTTGACCCCAGGCCGAAAAAACCCTAAAATACTAAAACTGATAATTTTTGGTACATTCACTATATATAGGGATTGGAGAAGGATCAGGAGCAGAAACCTTCACATGCCGAATATAAAATACTGATTTACACTGTGTCCAAAATTCAACATCTGATTCGCCATATCCTAGGACATATGATCCCTCCAAGTTAGGGTTCCAACCTCTTCCAGGATTCATCCCTAAACAGGACACCTGGGGTGAATTGCTATATCTCGGGCTACAAAGGTCCAAATGAAATTTATAGTGACAATCCAGATCAAGTGATGATCTAGACTTGATGATGATACAACAGTGATGATCTAGTAGTGATGATCTAGATCAAGTGATGATCCAGTGATGATCTAGATCCAGTGATGATCCAGATCCAGTGATGATCCACACTTTATGAAGATGACTTGACAATAAATATGACTTGACGATGAAGATGAATTGACAATGAAGATGACTTGAAGATGAAGATGACTTGAAGACGAACATGACTTAATGATGATCCAGATGATATAGAGTGTTATACTAAAATCCTATCACCATCATGTGATAATACTCTTAACATACCTATTTTCCCTTAATCCTAGCACTTGGAGTGGAAACTCATACCATTTGTCAATATTTCACAAAAATTCTCAGCACCGTGCTTTCCCCTTTATCCATGAGTGGTACCTTTCTTGCACCGCCTATCCCTTGTTAGCCATAAGCAATGCCACCGCTTATGGCCCTCAGTCCATAAGCGTTTATTACCTGAACCGCTCTGTCATTGAAGGAGAAAAGTGGTACCCTAGGTAAAATGGGAAAAAGAGATGTTTCTCGAGGCTTCTATATCATGAGCCTCGTGTCCTCCCTTATCCCTATCATTGTGGGTTAGTTGAGCTCAAGATCCCTCATCCTAGGATCTTAGAGGCCACCTCATCCACAAATATCTCAACCATCCCTATCCATTGAGTGTTATAAATATGAGCTCATGTCCATGGTTGAGGGGAGAACTCTTAAGGTATTGTTATAATGTTGGATTGATTACTTGGCCCAAGCCATTGGAGAGAATAGAGAGCAAAAGTTGGAGCTTATGGGGATGAGAGTGTTTGGTTTCATGGAGATGCATGTCAACACTAAGGCTTAATTGGTTGTAAACTTATCCATTTCCGTCCCACATTACTGTTGTTGTTTGATTTCACATGTATATGTTGTTAGATTCCTTAGTCACTAACATGGATTAGTAGATTATATTCTGGCACCTTTGATGTGTTTGCATGTTTAATCTGATTACAGGTACACAGGGTTACTATCGAAGCATCACATTCCAGGTATCTATGACGTCCAGGGAGGGTCTTCAACCTTTGTCATTCATTTGTTCTGGATCTGAACCATTTAGACCAATGGAACACCTTACTGTCCGTAGAAGGTGAAATATTCCTACTAACAAATCTGGCGACTCTATTGGGGAATAGATATATGTATCAATTATTCTGATCTTCCTCAGTTATTCAACTCTTGTTTGAATCCAGGCTCCTTCTCCAACTCTCTTCAGTCAGATCTGCTATCTAACTCAGTGAATTTGGGTTTGAAACTTCCAGATCTGTTCAGATCTGAATCATTTCGAACTTTTATCCTCTGTTTTTATACTCAATCTATTATCCTTTACCCTGATCTGGTGTTTTTCTGACTTGATCTATTGTTATCTTTGTGTTTTGCATTTTTACAAGGAACCGCACCTATGCACTGTACGAGAAGCGGTGCCACCACCTGAACAGAGTGGGCAGTATGCGATGCTGGGATAGAACCACTCTATCAACACCCGAGAAGCACGATGCCAGGTAGGCATCATTCCAAGACCTCCTTTTCCTGATTTTTTGCAAAAATTTGGGTTGTTTTGCTTTCATTCCTACACTGTCAGGCTTTTGTGATAGAATCTAATGATTTTGGTTTGAAATTTTATGGTTTAATATTGGTTTGATTGGGTAATTCAAAAGCTATATTAGACTTTTTGATTGTTCATACACTTTGGTACTTGTTGGTTGTGATTGAGAAATGATTTCTTGTTTTTCGAAAAGCTTAGGGTCTTAGTAAGATCCCTTTTCATTTCTGTTATATACACTAAAAGAAGAACATTTGATTAACATCTTAGTTTCATTTCTTGTTTGCATAGAGAACTTATTTTTCCTTCCTTTAAAAAAGAATTTTTTTTACTGATACTAGGTTATCATCATTAAGTGTTGGACATTAGATCTTTGATTAGCTTTACAAGCTTTCAGGATCTTCATGTTCTTTTGTCTCTTATGTATTTAGTACTATCTCAATAAAAATAAAAAATATAGTAGTTTTAAGTTAGATTTGCCTATGTTTTAAGAGAAAATTGAAAAAATAGAGTGCATTTGCATATAGTGTGCTTCTTGTTTTTCTTTTAGGAAAAGAGATTCTTCCCCTTCTTATTGCTTTGAGAAAAGAGGAGTCAGTTTGGAAAGTGATGCTTGTCTTTGATTTTGTGTTCAAGACTATTGTTTGGAAGTATTTTTGGTTTTGAAACAAAAGAAAATACTCTCTTCTTCCCTCCCGTAAGTAGGCATATTGAACGATAAAGTGAAATATTTTGCATAAGAATACTGCATGGTTTTACTTTTCTATCAAAACATCATGCATTCACCTAACTGTCCATTTTAAAATCAATTGTAGTTATAGGTTAAAATTTGCGTAGCAATTGGAGTGATAGGTTAGAGATGTGTTCAGGTGTCGTTAAGCGTAGGATCTGTCGTTATTTGTTCGCATTACATTCCGGGACTCACACGGTTCTTCCACGTACCTTTGGTAAATCAAACAGCCTTTCACGTACCCTTGAGGTATATAGAAAGGTACTTCACATACGCAATTGTATATTGGAAGGCCCCTTGTGTACGGTTATGCATTAGACAGCACTACTACCGATTCGATCTCCCATGTACCTTGATTATATCGGGAAACCCCACTAGGATACCTTATATATCTGACAAAATCCCTTTGGCTGTCTTGCTTGGAGCCATGCACCAAAAACAACATCCGGGGAGATTACTACACACGTACCCTCGAGGTATATCGCGAGTGGCACCTTCTTGACAATCTTGGTGAGAGACTTGACTTTTTTGAACTCCTCTTATCATTTTAAGTGTGCTTGTTTTGACCTATAGCTTGAGTAGGGAAATGTTTTGGTGTGTTTTCTAGTTTTTCAGACCCTAGGCTAGATAGAAACTGTACAAACTGGCTATGTTAAGACAGTTTAGAAGAGTACGGGGCCTGCCACTCGATTTTATTCCTGGTTTAGGAGAAAATACAATGGAAGCTATCGACCAAGGAGCTGCTCGCACCTCCCAAGTGGGAGATAATGCGGTTGTAGAAAGTGGAGGACCATATTCTTCACACTCGCCTCCCTTGGTCCAACAACCTTCTCGGGGAAATACCTCGTTCCATTCTCCCACAAAAGGTCATGTTGATGATACCACCCGTTCGGATTTTGGTCCCAGAGCTCCATTTTGGGATACCCCTATAGGACATGCCATTGCCTCATTTGTCACTCGTTTAAACTCTTCTAAAGATGAAGAAGAATGTAGGCAATACCGTGCTACCATTCTCCATGCACAGGAGATTGACAAGAAGATAGATGACCTATTAGGCCGACACCATCA
This sequence comes from Pseudotsuga menziesii, assembly GCA_001517045.1. Lineage (NCBI taxonomy): Eukaryota > Viridiplantae > Streptophyta > Pinopsida > Pinales > Pinaceae > Pseudotsuga > Pseudotsuga menziesii. The sequence continues at coordinate 92,440 of LPNX010581579.1, read as the reverse complement.
CGTTCCACATCTGTTCCTATGGGATATCATTCACTTGCCGATTCTATGAGACCCATTGAATTGATTATACATCGTCCAATAACACCCCACAACCCAGGTCAAAATACCACCTCCACCACCTCCCATATTATTCCTATTCCTAATCTTCCCAGGGCTTCTACACCTAGGGATCTACCTTCAATTCCCGTTTCCTCAATACCTTCTAGTGTCGGGGGGGAAACCCGGCACAACCTATGTTATTTGATGTCGAAATTGTGCCTAGTCAAGGACAGACCTCTAATATAGAACCATCTACAGTTTATGTCCCTCCCACCCATACTAATGCGATTAATCCCCCATCTAGTTCACGTCAGCCCTCGGGGGAACTACTTGTAACCATTCAATTTTCTGGAGATTATGGTTATCACATACTTGTAGGTAATATTAATCATCCACCTAATCCTACGAGGATGCCTTATGCTAGAATTACATACCCTAGTAACACCTTTACACCATGGGTGTAACCCAACTAGTCTTACATGGTAGCTATGGGGGGGATACCTGTACATACTACGAGAGCTGCCGGAGGAACGCCTTATGGAGCTCCTCCGCCTGCCTAATGGTCCTGGAGGACTTGGAAACTTTCCTCCTTATGGTCCTAGTGGTTGTAGTGGTCCTGGGGGGCATGGTGGATTTCATCCTTATGGCCCTAGAGAGTCTGGTGGCCCTCTGCCTAGTGGTTCTAGAGGCTCTGGATACTTACCTCCTAGTGGCTCTGGAGGGTCCGGTGGTCCACCTCCTAGTGGTCCTAGTGGTCCTATTAGTCTCGGTGGTCCTGGTGGTCTTGGTGGCCCTAGTGGTCCTCCTCACTTATATTCACGGGCATGATAGGACACACCTACTATCATCTGTGAAAATGCACAACACTCACAACCACCAGCATGATAGGACACACCTACTATCATCTGTGAAAAGGCTCAGCACTTACATCCACCAGCATGATAGGACACACCTAATATCATCTATGAAAAGGCACATCACTCACATCCACCAGCATGGTAGGACACACCTACTAGCATCTGTGGAAAGGCACAACACTTACAATCACCAGCATGGTAGGACACACCTACTACCATCTGTGAAAAGGCATAGCACTCACATCCACCAGCATGATAGGACACACCTACTATCATATGTGGAAAGACTCAGCACTCACATCCACTAGCATGATAGGACACACCTACTATCATCTGTGGAAAGTCTCTGCACTTACATCTAATCATGTGGGAACCAATCCCACAGTCACATTAGAATGGCTCTTAGCCCCAGGCTGAGGATTCTTGGTAACTTACCAGGTGCCTCCATTCATAGAATGTCATTCAACACTTATATCTGATCATGTGGGAACACATCCCTCAATCACATCAGAATGGCCCTACACTTATATTTGATCATGTGAGAACACATCTGTCAATCACATTAGAATGGACCTGCACTTATATTTGATCATGTGAGAACACATCCCTCAATCACATTCAGAATGGACCTGCACTTATATCTGATCATGTGAGAACACATCCCACAGTCATATAAAAATGGCCCTAAGCTCTCGACTAAGTATTCTTGGTAATTGACCAACTACCTCCATTTAGAGAATTACATTTAGCACTTATATTTGATCATGTAGGAACCAATCCTACTGTCGCATTATAATGGCTCAAGACTCATATCTGACATGGAAGGAACCAATCCTCTCACCATGACAAAATGGCTCAGCCCTTACATCTGAAAATGGAAGGAACCAATCCTCTCACCATGTCAGAATGGCTCACGGACTCATAACTTCCCCTTGGAGGGAACCTTGATGTAGAGAACACCAAGCTTCTCCCTGAAGTATTCAAACTTCACTCTGGCCAATGGCTTAGTCAGCACATCAGCTATCTATTCATCTATTACAACATACTAGAGCTTCAATGCTCCTCTCTACACCATATCCTTGATATAGTGATATTTGATCTCAATATGCTTCGACTTGTCATGGAACACTAGGTTCTCTGACAACTTCACACAAATCTGGCTATCACAATATATACAAGTAGCATCCAACTAGAGATCAAATAAATCAGACAATAGCTTCCTCAGCCATATTGCCTCACAACTAGCTGAACAAGCTGTGGCATACTCTGCTTCAGCTATACTCAGTGCCACACAAGACTATTTCCTGCTAAACCAAGAGATCACACCTGATCCCGTACTAAAGCAACACCCTGAAGTGCTCTTCCTATTGATGGTACTTCCTGCCCAATCTAAATCAACATAACCTTCTAGGTTAATCTTCTGATCAACCTTATACTTGAGCCCATAGTCAACTATACCCTCTAGGTACCTCATGGCATGTTTTGCAACCATCAGGTGAACATGTCTCAATGTTTTCACAACAAAGCAAATATCTGGTCTCATATTCATCAGGTACATCAAGGACCCAATCATCTGACGATACATCGTAGCATCAACCATATCTGATGAAGCATCACTCAATAGATTCAGGTTCGATTCCAAAGGTGTGGTCATGGCCTTACATTCCATCATCCTTAACCTCTTTAGGATCTCGACTGCATACTTCCCTTGTCCCAGGGATATTCCATCCGCATTCTGCCACACCTCCATGCCTAGAAAATAGTGCATCATGCCCAAGTCTTGCATTTCGAACTCGGCAGCAAGCTTCCTCTTGCAACTTTAATGAGTTCCTCTTTTATGTCAGGAACAAGTCATTGACATATAATAGGAGCATCACTGGTATTCTACCTTCAACCTTGAAGCAAAGTTTAGAATCCTCTTTACTCTCAGTAAAGCCTAGAGTCATCAGTAATCTATCCATCATGTCGTACCATGTTGAACCTCAGGATATTTTGCAGTCACTCCCTCTCTATTTCGTACTCTATGCATTGAAACATTCTGTGACCTGAGTGACAAGTAGCTTCCTTTGCTACTAATATTCTTTGTATCCATCTAGGATCACTAGATACCAAGACCCTCTATCTTGAACCTTTTCAAAAGTTCTTATCACACCCATCTGTGAGCTTTTCATCCTCTATAGACTTTCATTTTCAACCTTGTAGCAAAGGTTAAGATCTTCATCAAGCTCATCATGTATGTGTTATCCCATGGGTGTCTTCTGAGCTCATACAAGGCATCGTTTAATTTGCACACATGATTCTGCCTATCATGTGTCTTAACTTCTAGTGGCTACAAATGTCTCTTCGTAGTCTGTGCCTTCTTTTTGTGAGAAGCCTCGTTCTACAAATCTTTCCTAGTATCCCACGATGTTTCCATCTACTGTATGATGGAAATATGAACTTCCCTTCACGTATCAATGCTGCATCCTAGACATCATTCTTCTTGAATTGGTCTTCCCTTTCTTCTTGGTTACTTCTTCATGGCTATAAGGTTCTGCATCAATGATGTCACTGCATTCGTCCTATTATTCTTCATCTTAAACTGTCGTCACTTGTTCTTAGGAACAAGTCTCATCCTTCTTTGCTCGTAGGCAATTTTATACGATCTTTCCTACAAGTCAAATGCATTAGTTGTATGGTTATAAAAATTTGATAAGGTATATTCATAATGAAAAATTCTTTTGCATCAAGATATATGATTATGAAACTATTTTATCCAATACAACATTCATCCATATCTCACGAAAACTTTCTAGATTCCTTCCATCTCTACCAGGACAACATTGAGAGTGTGCACTAATCCAATATGTCAGCAAACGGGTTTCATTCTAGATAAGTAGCAATGGATATTTGTATAGCACCATGAGCTACTTACCCATCACATGCATATTAGTATTATATTGTCATTAATGCAAACATTCTACCATGCATAATACATCAACCGAATATAAACAAATGCATAACAAAATAATATCATGAAATGACAATTGAGTACTTATCTTTATTTGTTTCATGGGTAGACTCCTTCTTAATCCTTCCACTTCAACATCTTCTTCATTCATCATTTCTTATCCAAATGCTAAGATGGATAAGAGTTTCTTCAATAGTTTAGTCCTTCGTATTCCCCATCTCTTGAGTGATCTTCTTTGGATGGTGAGAGCTTTATCTTCAGTTGCTCCCATCTTCTCTTCTCTTATTATGAGTCGAGCTTCTTCTTCTTTCGAGAGTCTGTTGAAAGTAATCACTTCCTTCTGGCACACATTCCTCGCATGAATGAATCCCATGATCCTGGGAGGCCATTGAAGGTGGCTATCACCATTCTCCACTTCTTCTTCTACTGCTACAAGTTGTTCTTTGATTTGAGAGACCCTCGTAAAGTATGATTGTATGGTCATTGCATTATAGATCTTCACATTCTTCAACTATTTTCTCAAATTCATATTCTGATTTGTGTTCCTCCATTCAAATATCTTGGTCATAGAATCAAAAATCTCTTTCGGTGTCTTTAGGGAAGACACTTGTGCTATAATGTGATCCAAGATTGAGTCAAAAATGATCTTCTTGGCCTTGACCAAGTTCTTCTGGTGTAAGGATTTTAGCCTTATCTACCTCTAGAACTGGAACCTCTCTACTTATGTAGGTGTCCAATTCATTTTCTTCAGAGAGAACATATACTCCCATGCTTGGAAGTTGTCAACTTCAACAAGATTATCATCAAGCTGATATGATAGATCACTTTGAAATGAGAACATCAAATGAAAATAGCAAAAGATTAGATCTTACTGATTTGAGGTGTCCATCCTGGTTCCAGAGCTGGCTGATCCAAGGTTTGTCAGAGAAACCCTAATTTTCAAAAATTAGAATATTTCAGATCTTATTGGCTAGAAAGATATACATATTCAAGGTGAGCTATCCAATGTACTCCTTTTCTGAAAATAGTGGAGGGAAGCTCTTGGAATAGGAAACCCTAGTTTACCATTTTCTTTTGCATAAATTCCTGATACTGTTTCTGCGGTATCTCCAAAATTATTGATCCTATGTGTCTAAAACTTCGCATTGAGGCAGCCTTCCTTTTCCCCATTCCAACAACATAGGTTTCATCACAATTGGTTTCACCAATTGGGACGTATGATCATTTTCCCAAGGTGACCTATTTCAGGACTGTTCAACATAGAGAAGGTGTACAGACTGCCACGTGTCACTATTTCATCTTATGGGTCAAAAACTTCTACCATATAAATTAAATCCTATGCCCTTTCTAGAACATCTTGAAATATTTCATTTGGAATTCGGTATCATGAGATATAACAATTCTCCCCAGGTGTCCTGTTTAGGGATGAATCATGGAAGAGGCTAGAAGCCTAACTTGTAGGAATCATATCTCCTAGAATGTAGCAAATATGAGGCAGAAACTTGGACACAGTGTACAACAGGATTTTAGCTCCGCCCTGTGAAAGTTTTGGCCCCTGAGACTTTTTCAATTCCAATATATAGTGAATTTACCAAAACTTATCAGTTTTAGTATTTAGGGTTTTTCCAGCTCGGGGTCAAACTAGGGTTTGACTTTCCCAAAGTTATACCCAACCAAAAATATTGAACCAGGTCTCTGAAATTCTATTTTGAAGAGGAGAGAAATCCTATGCTGGGCTCACTCAAAAATTCTTCTTCCGTAAAAATCCCTAATTTCCCGCACCAAGAAATGAAAATGCCCAAACTCGAATTTTGCTTCGACAAAAAGATGTGCCCTTCAATGGAGAGTCTGCCTAGCATACTTTTGCTGATGGATTGTGGAGAGAGACCAAAAAATTAAGAATCCCTAGCTTCTACAGCTGCATAATGTCTTCTTCTTAGGTTAGATCTGATACCATGTTAGATTTTTAGCATTCAAGCTAGCATTATATTAGGATCTTTAACTGAGAGAATAACAAGCATAACAATCAAACATACGAGACAATAGACACAAAGATTTTCCTTGGGGAAACCATAAAGGAGAAAGCCCTGCAACTTCCTCAGAGATAGAATCAAAACCAAAACTAAAACCCCAAAACAATAATATGATCTCCCAATAGTAGTAGTCTCTCTCTTGTCCCAACAACTTCTCTCTCACTCATGCACCACAGTGAGTGAGTGTGTGTGTGTTATAAAGAGAGAGTCTCACTCTCTATTTATATTGTTTCGTTTACTTAACCTTTAAATCTATTATGTAGGCTCGAGTAATATTAACTCAGTTATGTAGGCTTGAGTAACCACAACTAGGGTACTAATGACTTGACTTACATTAACTCACCGAGGGTCGACTTCTCTAGGAGAGTCTAATAACCCTAGTGCCCCACAACTGTGGGGAATTTAAACCTTGATCAATAGGAGGGTTACCCACAATGACTTTACATGACTTGCTTACATTATTGAGTCTCTCGATAGGAACATCGGGGCATGACATGACTCAAATACATTACAGACACTTCCAGGAATAAACATCGGGGTACAATACATAATATATACGAGTGAATACATTCCAAAGTTACAAATACATCAACAGGTTGAGGGCAGAAGAGAGGAACAAACAATGGAAACCTACAAAAAACAAACATTTGTATGGATCAACCGAGTGGATTCACCAAAACAGTAGTGGGGATTTCTCCCCGGCTAAGTGCATATGCCCCAACCTTATCTCGTCTAGAGCATAAGAAAGAGTTCAACAATAACAATAAAAAAAACAATAAAGTAAATATTTTTTAAGGGTTTTAGCATATATATCGACTAACTAATGCATAAAATAAAATAGACACGCCTTTCTAAAAATGGGCCACTGTAGCCGTCCTTGGAAGTGGTTCCACAACTCCATGGTTTGGTTCTCCAATCTCGTCCACAACTGGTTGCCAAGTGAGGGGAATGGATCCAAATGGGTATGGAGTGAACTCAAGGTACACCATAGGAAATGGCATGGAAAAATATGGAAGGAAAAGTATGTGATGTGACTGATGGAAAAATGGAAAAAGGTGATCCAAAAGTGTTTTGTGGAAGTCCTTCACAATGTATTTATAGTATGGCCTTAGGGTTTTTTGACCCAAGGTAGTGACCCATGGTATTTATCTCTGTTTTTTTTACCCATTCTCTTTTTTAAGGTTTTTGACCCTTTTTGGGAGAGAGTGGGGGTAAATGCTCATCATCCCTTCATTTATGGGAAGGAATAATGGTGTTTTGGACTATTTTTTGTGGAAATACAATTGTGAAGGTCAAAGATGAGGGAAATATGGTGGGAATATGATATATGTATATGTTTTAGACCATAGAGAGCCAGGTGAAAACTTTTTAGTGTTAACACTAGTAGTAAGAGCCTCGAGTTAGAGCTAGAGTGAAAGTACGAGATATCGCCTTGAGATAGAGATAGAGCCATGTTCCGAGCATTCATTGGTTTGTGTTCATCCTAATGACTATCTACCTAGTTTATGGTAATCCTAAAACCACCACCTTGTTTGTGGTTATCTTCAAAACACCATTTAGTAGAATACATCAACTTATGCTGACCATTGGTTTGTGTTAATCCGAAACCACAATCTACCAGGTTTTTGCTCATCCAAAAAACACCAGTTAGTACAAGATCAAATTTTGCTAGCCATTGGTTTCTGGGCATCCTAAAGCCACCAATTTAGAGAGAATTTTAGTGATAGGTTTAAACATTGGTAGTTGTTGACTTGCATATTTTAGCTCTCTTTAAAAAATATTCTTAGACTCAAAAACAACCCTTTGGATTAATTGGGGGAGGGGGGGGGAGATGTTGGAAGCTAATCCTCTAGGCTTTAGAAAAATTTTCTTGTATTATTATTACTATGGAATGTTGGAAACCTATTCCTTTAGGGTTATCGTAAAATTCTATTGCATTATTATTACTATTCAATTTTATTATAGGTGAATAGGTAGAGTCAGAATGAAGTACAAGAGACCTCTTGGAAGATGAAACCGAGGGTCATATCTTGATGTATTAATATGTTTATCGTCTTATTGAAAAACACTCATGTTTATATCATTTTGCTTGATTCCAATAGGGTGCACTTCCAACGTTGGTTGTTTGCATTAATTGTCCAAAACAATAGAATCTTGGAAGGAACTTAGAAACATAGAGGATTTCATCATGGATAACCTCATCCACAAACATTCACTATGCATGAAAAACAAAGTGCGAGAAGAATTGTCTAACTTATATATAACTTGGGCACTATTGAATGGTTGCACTTTGTTGGGTGCATGTCATCTAGTTTGTTTAAGTTGGGCACACGTTGATTGAAAGCACTTGGACTCACCTCAGATGGATGGAGGTTGAGTTAGCACACTTGTTGGTGCACCTTGTCGAGCACACTTCTTCGACGCACTTGGGCACACCTTTCCAACCATACTTGGATGAATAACACTAGATGAATTATTTGGCACACTTGGACGTTGGGAACACCCCTTGGATGATGCAATGAACTTGATTAACGAGCACAACACCATTGGAGATGGATGTCCATGGAAAATTCATGTGGGTGCAATGGAGTTGGCTATGTGGCACTAGGGTCCATTGGACTTGAAGGGAATTGAGTCAAGTCTTATATAAAAAATAGTGGATGTGTCAAATGTTCTACAACATTAAGAAAGAAAGAAGCATTCATTTGCATAATAGAAAAGGGCTATGTGATTGTGCTAGGTAATTAGTTCGGAACAGTAAGATGAATTTGCATTTATGAGTGAAAGAGAATAACACAATAGGACATGTAAGAAGAATGCCTACAGATTCTTTAGGATTTGGATTGTGCAAGTCTATTGAGAATAGGTTGAAGGTAGTATTACCTTAGATTCATTGTACTTGTGTAAACATAGTTACATGCATAAGATCAAACTCCCTTGTTATTTTATGTAAATATTCTTCATCTAATTAAGTTTAAGGCATCCACCTTTGGTACCACCTACACATATGCATGTGTATTATGGTTGTTTTATTTGTATGAATGTTGTTATATTTCATGCAAAGGTCTTGTATTGGTTAACTATTGACATATTGGCTAAGTGTTATTTAAGTATTGAAATATATACTAAGTGTAAAGTATTGATGGCTAAATGTTTTAAAGTCCTTGATTGGATGTGTGCCTTCTGTTGAATGACTTGGTTGAATAAGAATTAGTTGACATCAATGTTTCTGTTGTAGTAGATGCAAGCTATCCAATCCCTTACAATGGAGGTAAGGCAGTGCCACACAACCTTAGGTGCAACCGACAAAGTTGGGAACCCCCAAGTTTGAAGGAAAAAAATTCAAACAAACTATAGATCTGTCACAATCTCCATCCTCCCTTGTGATCAACCATTCCCATCATGCCAACCTAATAATGAAGTTCTCAACGATTCCCAAAATGCCAACTTTACAATGTAGTGCTCAATCATTTCCATCAAGCCATCCGAACAATGAATTGCTCATTTGCTAGCATATCCTGCTATAGAAAAATATGTCTAAATTTAAATATAAACAAGGTGTAAAACAATATTTTGCATCATGATGTTTCCAAACATCCAATATGTCCACACGACCTGAGGTATAAAGACAAAGTTGGGAAAACCCTAAATTTGAAAAAAAAATTCCAGACAAACTATATATCTCTCATAATCTCCAACCTCCTTTTGGTCAACCATTCCCATCATGCCAACCTACAATGAAATGCCCAACCATTCCCTCCGGGAAACTTTCCAACTTACCAATGTAGTGCTTAATCATTCCTGTTAAGCCATCTGAACAATGAAGTGCTCATAAACTGGCATATTGTGTTATGGAAACATATGTCAAAATTTGAATTTACACAAGGTGTAAAGCAATATTTTGTACCATAATGTTTCCCAACATCTAATCTGTGCTCTATATACTTAGATGACAATGTATATACAATATTCTATGATATTAATGTAACTATATAACATTTTATTAATTATTTGTGAGTTCGCATATGTGAACATTAGCGCTTGTGACATTTATGAGCTAGTAGAGGATTCTTTAGCGTTTCATTTTTTTGCTCCAGATGTGTTGAGCATGTTCCAAAAAATCTCTATTGAATAAGTCTCATGAGAAGGAACCAACGAGAATGGCCATGCATGAGAAGGAACCAGCGAAAATGGCTAAATAGTGATCCATGGACTGAACCACAATCAATATGCATGCCTCTGGATCCTCTCCATTGAACATGTGAAGCTTGACGTTGGGATTTTGAGGCCTTGGGTAACTGTTTGGTTTGGGATAGAATATGATATGGTCCCAAAGTTCACCTGAGTTGCACTCAGGTTAGTAGCAACTAGGTTACCAAAGTGGGAATATACTGGTGGTCTATCATTCAAAATTCCATAGCGGTTTTCTTCCCTCCACAGTCTCCCATATGATTGTTTGATAATTTTCTGATGGGCCTCGATCGGAGTCCTTCCTTCCAGTCAACAGGTGCTGGAGTCACACCCCTACTTGATTCTTCTACTATGATGTCAGTTCAGATACACTCAATCCCTAATGACACGTTGTACAATGATGCAACGTTGATATCTGAACTTGGGAAGGCTGTGGTTTCAGATGCACAACCTCTCGGTTCTCACACAAAGGGCTTCCTGGAAAATTCTGTTGCATCTAAGATACCTGGGCCTCCTTGTCTGCTTAGCTTTGAGAAGGTGCATAAAGGAAGATCATTGTGTGTTCTTGGCAGAGATGTGACCATGGATTTAGTCTCGTCTCTCTCCATGTGTTCTTCAGTGGGTAAAATGGAGTATGCAAATATTTCCAGATCTGAACTACTGGAGTAGATCCAGGACAAATGGAAGCCTTTTATTCAGAGTTTGCCGAGGGTTTTGGCGTTATTCAATGGTTGGTACATTTTCCATTTTCTCTCAGAAGATGACTGACAGGATATTGAAGAGAGATATTGGGTTTTTGGGAAAGGGTCCCTAGTATTATCTCGATGGAATGTCCATTTTGACCCTCATTCAACAAATCTAGAGAAATGACATTTTTGGGTGGTCTTCCCTGGATTTCCAACTTTTTTCTAGATCTTAAAGGGCTTCTGGGCTATGGAAAAATCTATTGGAAATTTCATTCATATGGAGGAGAGCCATCTGATGGTGTGGGATGGTGTCTCCTTTATTCAAACATTAAATTACTAGAGGGCTCCTTTTAGGTGTCACCACTGTAGAAGGACAAGTCACTCAAAGTCTTTATGCACTGGTTGAAGGGGTTAGGAGGATCTAGGTTTTAGAGGTGGTGTGTCTAGAACCGAAACAACTGAAGAGCAGATTCCCCCCTACCACTAGTCCATGAGTCAGATAAATCCTTCGTTAGTAAGTTCTATAGCTCAGTTATGGTCTTACTCAAATTTTTATCAATTGATGAGCTCTTCAGTCTCTTGTCAGTGGAGGGTTATCATAATCTAGTTGATTCTGGGATGGCCTCTCCTAGTGGAGGGGTTGATTCCCTGGTTGTGGCAGATGCATGTCATAAGGGTTGTGGGGTAGTGAGTACAGGTGCTAATGCAGCTTCTCCCTCTTCCAATGGTCTCCCCCTGGTTGAAGTCCTTTTATTCTATAGTGAATATTTTCCCCCTTTTCCTAGGGCTATCTCTAGCTCTTCCCCATTCGACATTTCTTCTTCCCGCTTGCTAACTTGACCTCTCCCTCCTTGTTGGGTTCTTCTTCGGTGTTTGTACCTTTGAAAGTCTATTCAACTTTTCCTGATGATCCTAATACTATAGAAATCACATCCATAACAAGGACTTATGTCTCTATGCGTAAGCCAAAAGGGAGGGGAAAAGAGAGGCCTTATGTTTCACCAGTGGAAGATGGAGAAAGAGTTGTCCCATTTTGTCTCAACCCAAATAGCTCTACACTGTTCAATAAAGGGCTTCCTAGGGATGCTGATTATCTGACTATATCTTTTGATTGGGATCTTAGAGAAGCAACAACCCCTTATACTGTTAGTAAATGATCCTTGTCTCTCTTAATGTTCAGGGGTTAGGAAACGAATCCAAAAGAGCTACCTTGAAGCATTTTTTAGGTAGTTTGAAGCCTGGTATCTTACTTCTTCAAGAGACTATGACTGATGGGGATTCTTCCTGTGATTATTTTTTTAAATTTAAACCTTATTGGTTTGTTTCAGTCGGGGATTCAAATGGTTTATCCGGAGGCACTTTGGTCGCTTAGAACCCTCCGGTGGAAAATCTGAGCTCTTATATCACTCTGAGTGGCATCATGGTGGAAGGTCATCTTTTTGGCTATGCGAAGTAAATAATGATTCTCAATATTTATGCTCGTTACAGCAGAAGATTGGAGTTCTAGGAAATCATTTTTCAATCAAGTTTACTAGATGATCCCTCCCTCATTCTAGCTGGGAAATTTAACCTTACCTTATCGTTGTATGAAGTGTGGAATGCGGAAAGAACTGAAGATCCTATTGTGGATTTCTTTAGATCAAGGATGGAGGAGCGAAATTTAGTGGATATTGTTCCAAATGTCTTGAGTCCTACATGGTCAAATGGAAGATGTGGGGCCTTAGGTTTAGCCAAAAGATTAGATAGATATCTGATGGCTAAAGATCTCTGTGAAGATTTTGGAAAATGTAGAACATGGACTCATTCTCTTGGGTTTTATGATAATAGAGTTGTTGTCTTGAAAATATATTTTGATAAAAGAATGGCTGTTTATCCTTTTAAATTCAATCCAATTTGGCTGGAAGATCATAATTTTTGTGCATTTTTCAAGGAGAAATGGGCTAATATTTCTTAATTTCACTATTCTTTTGTTATGGGGGGGATTCTAAACAGGTTGTACAAGCTAAAAACTAAATTCCAAAAGTAGGAGAGGAACAAAAATTGCTGAAGCAAGAAAGGAGCTGAAAGAAATCGGTACCGAAATACAATCCCTGACTTCTATTGTAGATGATTTATTTTTATCTTTCAATAGGAAATAGAGGCTAGAGGTATTGGAACCTAAACAAAATACTATTATCAAATAGAAGGAAGAGACCATCCATCAGAAAATTAGGGCAATATGGATTAAGTTTTGCGATAACAACACGAAATTCTTCCAGAGCTGTGCAAATCAAAGAAGACCAACCAACTCGGTCTGGGAATTAAGATTAGATGAGGGAGTGATATGTTTAGATCCAAATTCCATTAAGCAGACGACTATTGAGCACTTCAAATCCCTGTTCTCCTAGCAAAAGATGATCAAACTAATGGATCGACTGAACACTATTGGACACTTCCCCCACTTCTTTGACGAGGAGGATTGTCGAGCAGTGTACAAGACAACAAACTTGCTTGAAATAAAAGAAACCTTGAACCTATTCAAGAAGGACAAAAGTATAGGCCCATATTGTTATATTTTTATCATTCAAGCTAGCATTATGATCTTAGGATCTTTTAACTGAGAGAATAACAAGCACAACACAAGAGACAAGAGACACAAAGAATTTTCCTCAGGGAAACCATAAAGGAGTAAACCTCGTAACTTCCTTAGAGATAGAATCAACACCAAAGGTAAAACCGGAAAACAGTAAGATGATCTCCCGATAGCAGCAGACTCTCTCTCTCACACTAAGAGAGCTTCTCCTCTCTCACTCATGCACCCCAATGAGTGAGTGTGTGTGTATGAGTATGATAATTAGAGAGGCTCTCACTCTCTATTTATATTCTTCCATTCACTTGGAACCCACTCCAACATGTCTGCCTCACCTAACAATTACTTACTAGAGCCGAAATCTCTAGGAGTGTCTAATAACCCTAGTGCCCCACCACTTATGGGGACTTTGCCTCCTCTGACCAATAGGAGGGTAACTTAATGGTGGACACTATTTCCCTGACTTACAATGACTCACCTAGGGTCAACTTTACTAGGATAGTCTAGTAACCCAAGGGCCCCACAATTGTGGGGACTTTAACCCTTGACTAATAGGAGGGTTACCCACAATGACCTGACATGACTTTCTCATTATAGAAACTTCTCGAAATAAACATCGGGGTATGACATGACTCAAATACATTACAATAAATCCCAGAATAAACATCGGGTTACAATACATAAGAAATACAGATGAATACATTTCAAAGTTACAATTACATCAACACTCCCTCTTAACTAGGAAGGTATTCTCTTGACATAATTTATCAGCACAAGTCTTTGTCTCTGTATCATCTGAATCATCATTGAGTTCTTGTCATCTTCATCTTCAAGTCATGTTCATTTGGATCTAGAACATCACTAAATCTAGATCATCATCACTGGATCTAGATCATCACTCGATCTATCATCATCACTGGATTTGGATCATCACTCGAGCTGGATCATCTCTGGAGCATCATCTCTGGATTTGGATCATCACATGATCTAGATCATCACTGCTGGATCATCATCACTGTATCTAGATCATCACTGGATCTGGATCGTCACTGGAAATCATCACTGGATCTAGAACATCACGGGTGCTATCTCATGATTCTATTTGTCACAGGAAGTTCTACAGAGCCAACCCTTTTTCATGTTGGTTGTAGGCCTAGCCTCCATGTAGGTCTTGTTCAGCACTTATATCCAACACTAAGTCAGAATTGCCCACCCAACACTTACATCTGACCTACTCATCAAAAAGGCACACCCAACACTCACATCTGATCATGTAGGAACCAATCCTATAATCATATCAGAAAGGCCCAACATTCACATTCACCAGCATGATAGGAACCCAAAATACTTTCATCTATGAAAATCCTTAGCACTTACAACCAAGAGCATGATAGGAACCCAAACTACTATCATCTGTGGAAAGGCATAGCACCCACATCCACCAGCATGGTAGGAACTCAAACTACTACCATCTGTGGAAAGGAACAACACTTACAATCACCAGCATGGTAGGAACTCAAACTACTACCATCTATGAAAAGGCATAGCACTTACAATCACCAGCATGATAGGAACTCAAACTACTATCATATGTGAAAAGGAATAGCACTTACAATCACTAGCATGATAGGAACTCAAACTACTATCATCTGTGAAAAGGCTCAGCACTTACAACCACCAGCATGATAGGAACCCAAACTACAATCATCTGTGGAAAGGACATTGCACTTACATCTGATCATGTGGGAACACATCCCTCAGTCACATCAGAATGGCTCTCAGTCCTAGACTGAGGATTCCTGGTACCTCACCAGGTAACTCCATTCAAAGAATGGCGGTAGCCCTTATATCTGACACCAAGTCAGAATGGACAACTCTCACATCTGACATGGGAGGAACCTAATCCTTTAGCCATGATAGAATGGCTCAACCCTTACATCTGATCAAGTGGGAACACATCCCTCTATCACATCAAAATGGACATGCACTCATATCTGATCATGTGAGAGAACATCTCATGGACATATCAGAACGACCCTCAGTCCTAGACTGAGTTTTCCTGGTACCTCACCAGGCAGCTCCATTCAAAGAATGGCAATAGCCCTTATATCTAATCATGTAGGAACCAATCCTATAGTCATATCAGAATGGCTTAGCTTTCATATCTGACATGGAAGGAACCAATCCCCTCACCATGACAGAATGGCTTAGCCCTTATATATGACCATAGAAGGAACCAATCCTCTCACCATGTCAAACTGGCTATGGACTCATCACTTTCCCTTGGAAGAAACCTCTATCTGGAGAACACCAATCTTATCCCTGAAGTACTCGAACTTCACCCTAGCCAATGGCTTTGTTAATACATCAGCTATCTGTTCCTTCGTCGTAACATACTAGAGCTTCACTACTCCCCTCTACACCATATCCATGATATAGTGGTACTTGATCTTGATATGCTTCAACTTGTCATGGAACACTGGATTCTCTGACACCTTTACACAACTCTGGTTGTCACAATGTATACAAGTAGCATCCAACTGAAGATCAAATCAAACAGTAGCTTCTGTATCCATAGTACCTCACAACTAGCTAAACAACCTGCGACATACTCTGCTTCAACTGTACTCAGTGCCACACAGGATTGATTTTTGCTAAACCAAGAGATCACACTTGATCCCATACTGAAGCAACACCCTAAAGTGCTCTTCCTATCAATGGCACTGCTTGCCCAATATGAATCAACATAACCCTCTAGGTTAATCTTTTGATTGGCATCGTACTTGAGACCATAATCAACTGTACCCTTTAGGTACCTTAGGATATGCTCTGCAGTAGTCAAGTGAACATGTATCGTATCTATCAGGAACTGGCTCAAGGTGTTCACAGCAAAGCAAATATCTGTTCTCATGTTCGTCAGATACATCAAGGACCCAATCATCTGACGATACATCGTAGCATCAACCGTCTCTGATGAAACATCACTTAATAGCTTCAGGTTCGAAGCCATAGGTGTGGTCATGTAGTCCATCATCCTGAACCTATTCAGGATCTCCACTACATACTTCCCTTGTCCACACCTCCATGCCTAGAAAATAGTGCATCAACACATAACAGGAGCATCACTGGTCTTCCACCTTCAACCTTGAGGCAAAGGTTGGAATCCACTTTACTCTCAGTAAAGCCTAGAGTCATCAGTGATCTATCCATCATGTCGTACCTTGTCGAAACAAAGGATCTTCTTTAGTCACTTCCTCTATAGCAGAGCGTCATACTCCCTCTATCTTCCGTACTCTATGCAATGAACATTCTATACCATAGTGACAAGTAGCTTCCTATGCTACTAATATTCTATGTGACCATCTAGTGTATAAAATTGAATCTTCAACCTTGTAGTAAAGGTTAAGATCTTCA
Organism: Pseudotsuga menziesii; assembly: GCA_001517045.1. Classification (NCBI taxonomy): domain Eukaryota; kingdom Viridiplantae; phylum Streptophyta; class Pinopsida; order Pinales; family Pinaceae; genus Pseudotsuga; species Pseudotsuga menziesii. The sequence continues at coordinate 75,701 of LPNX010581579.1, read as the reverse complement.
TCAAGCTCATCATATATGTGCTTCAATTCTTACTAGCTGCAAATGTCTCTTCGTAGTCTATGCCTTCTTTTCATGAGAAGCCTCGTGCTACAAATCTTGCTTTGTATCCCACGATGTTTCCATCTACTGCCTGATGGAGCTACGAAATTCCCTTCACGTATTGATATTGCATCCTAGACATCATTCTTCTTGAACTGGTCTTCCATTTCTTCTTGGTTACTTCTTCATGGCTGGAAGGTCTTGCATCAATGATGTCATTGTATTCATCATATTATTCTTCATTTTGAAATCTCGTCACTTGTTCTTCGGAACAAGTCTTATCCTTCTTTTCTTGCAGGCAAGTATGTATGCGGTCTTTCCTACAAGTCAAATGCATTTGTATGGTTAGAAACATTTCATAAGGAATATTTATACTGGAAAATTCTTATGCATGAATATGTGATCATGCAACTACTTTATCCAATACAACATTCATCCATATCTCACTGAAACTTTCTAGATGCCTTCCATCTCTACCAGGACAACATTGAGATTGTGTACTAATCCAATATGTCAACAAAGAGGTTTCATTATAGATAAGTAGTAATGGAGAGTTGTATAGCACCATGAGCTACTTACCCATCACATGCATATTAGTAGTATACTGTCATTAATGAAAACATCCTATTATGCATAATACATCAACTGAATATAAACAAATGCATAACAAAACAATATCATGAAATGAAAATTGAATACTTATCTTCATTTGTTTCGTGGGTAGACTCCTTCTTGAGCCTTCAGCTTCATCATCTTCTTCATTAATTAAAGCATAATTTCTTATCCAAATGATAAGGTGGATAAGAGGTGTTTCAAGAGTTGAGTTCTTCATATTCCTCATCGCTTGAGGGATCTTCTTTGGATGGTGAGGGCATGATCTTCAATTGCTCCCATTTTCTATTCTTTTCTTATGAGTCGAGCTTCTTCTTCTTCCCAAAGTCTACTGAAAGTAATCACTTCCTTGTGGCACACATTCCTTGAATGAATGAATCCCATGATCCTGGGAGGCCATTCAAGGTGGCCATCACCACTTCTACATTATTCACTTCTTCTTTTACCGCTTCAAGTTGTTATTTGATTTGAGAGACCCGTATGACTGCATGGTCTCTACATTCTGGATCTTCACATTCTTCAACTAGTTTCTTAAGGTCATCTTCTGATGTATGTTCTTCCATTCAAATATATTGGTCAAGGATTCAAACATCTTTGGTGTCTTTAGGGAAGACACATGTGGTACAAGGTGATCCGTGATTGAATCAACAATGATCTTCTTGGCCTTGACCAATTTCTTCTTGTGTAAGGCTTCTAGCCTCATCTGCCTCTGGAACTGGAACCTCTATATTCATGTAGGTGTCCAATCCATTTTCTTCAGAGAGATCATATACTTCCAGGCATGGAAGTTGTCAACTTCCCCAAGCTTGTCATCAATCTGATGTGATATATCACTTTGAAATGAGAACCTTAAATGAAAATAGCGAAAGATTAGATCTTACCATTTTGAGGTGTCCGTCCTAGTTCCGGAGCTGGCTGATCTAGGTTTTGTCACATAAACCCTAATTTTCAACACTTGGAATATTTTAGTTCTGATTGGATAGACAAATATATCTCTTCAAATGGATCTGTCCAATGATCTCCTTTTCTGAAAGCAGTGGAGGGAAGCTCCCGGAATAGGAATCCCTAGTTTTCCAATTTCTTCTGCAGAAATTCCTGTTACTTTTTCTGTGATATCTATGAAATTACTGCTCCTCTATGTCTGAAATTTTGCACTAAGGTAACCTCGTACGTCTATGATCCAACAACATAGGTTTCATCAGAATTGGTTTCCCCAATCGGGATTTATGATCCTTTTCCCAAGGTGACCTTTTACATGACTGTTTATAACAGTGGAGTTGTACAGATTGCCACGTGTTACTGGTTCATCTTTTGAGTCTAAAATTTAGACCATGAAAAGTACAGTCCATTTCCTTTTCAGGGCATCCTTAATAATTCCATTTGGACCTTTGTAACCCAAGATATTGCAATTCTCCCTAGTTTCCTTGTTTATGGATGAATTCTAGAAGAGGATGGAACCCTAACTTGGAGGGATCATATCTCCAAGAATATAGCGAATATGAGGCTGATTTTTGGATACAGTGTTCATCAATATTTTTTATTCAGCATATAAAATTTTAAGCTCTTGAACCTTCTACAATATCAGGATATAGCGAATGTATCAAATCTTAGCAGTTTTAGTATTTAGGATTTTTCTAGCTCGGGGTCAAACTAGGGTTTGACTTTCCCGGAGTTTTACCCAACCAAATTTCTTGATCCAGGTCTCTAAAATTCTATTTTTATGAGGAGAACAATCCTATTTTGGGCTCACTCAAAAATTCCTCTTCTGTAGAAATTCCTAATATCTGCATCGAAAACTGAAAATGCTCGGAATCGAATTCCGCTTCGACAGAAAGATGCACACTTCAATGGAGAGTCAGCGTGGCATACTTTTACTGATGGATTGTGGAGAGAGACCCAAAAATTAAGAATCCCTAGATTTTGCAGCTGCACAATGTCTTCTTCTTAGGTTAGCTCTGATACCATGTTAGATTTTTATTATTCAATCTAGCATTATGATCTTAGGATCTTTTAACTGAGAGAATAACAAGCACAACAATAAAACATAAGCACAACATAAGAGACAAGAGACACAAATAATTTTCCTCGGGGATACCATAAAAGAGAAAACCCCGCAACTTCATCAGAGATAGAATCAGCACCAAAGGTAAAACTGGAAAACAGTAAGATGATCTCCCAACAGCAGTAGACTCTCTCTCTCACACTAAGAGAGATTTTGCTCTCTCATTCATGCGCCCCAATGAGTGAGTGTGTGTGTATGAGTATCATAAATAGAGAGGCTCTCACTCTCTATTTATATTCTCTTATTCACTTGCAACCCACTCCAACATGTCCACCTCACCTAACAATTACTTACTAGAGCCGACATCTCTAGGAGTGTCTAATAACCCTAGTGCCCCACCACTTATGGGGACTTTGCCTCCTCTGACCAATAGGAGGGTAACACAATGGTGGGGACTATTTCCTTGACTTAAAATGACTCACCTAGGGTCAACTTTACTAGGATAGTCTAATAACCCAAGGGCCCCACGATTGTGGGGACTTTAACCCTTGACCAATAGGGGGGTTACCCACAATGACCTGACATGACTCAAATACATTACAATACATCTCGGAATAAACATTGGTTTACAATACATAATAAATACGGATGAATACATTCAGAAGTTACGATTACATCAACACAGATGGCTGGACTATGTAGTTTTTTGGCCACTTATTCGATCTTCTAGGTCATAAATTAACAGATGCAGGGGAAGAATCAAGGTCTAATAGAAATATTAGTGGCTAGAAAAACTTGACTTATCTTACACTCATACCCAAAAGGGATAATCCAGATTCCTTCAGTGACTATCGGCCTATAATGTTGTGTAATATCCTTTACGAACTCATCACAAAGGTTATAGTGGAAATACTAAGGCCTATCCTGGGAAAGTTTATCTCAGATGAATAGTTTGCATTCTTACAGGATAAGCAAATTACAGATGCAGTGGGTTTGGTGCAAGAGTGCTTACACTCTGCTAAAGTTCATAAGAAGACTGTCAGAGTCCCAAATTTTTGAAAAATTTAAAACTTTGAAAAATACAGATAAACTTCATTAATGCAGTCAACTAATTGTTTCAAAATATGAATTATCTACTTGATTATGTTTATTTTATAGATTAATTATTTTTTAGTTTAATGACTTGTTTTTCTTTGCGACCACAAGGTGGAACTATCATGACATTCTGGGCTTACTTATCTTTTGAGATAACACAAAAAGTTTACCTTCTCTTACAGATTTATAGGTAAGTAAGATCTGGTGCTTCTTGCCAATAATTATTACGCATACAAATATATGTTCGTTGCAAAAATACTAGCTCAGTAAAAGAATATAAATGCTATGCAATTTCCAATGCTTTATGAGGTAAACCAATAAATCGTTATTCTTTTAAAAATGCCATGGAAATGAAATTCAGTCCTATCAGCATTGATGACAGTTGCTTCCTCTCCAGAAGTTATAATTTATAGTTTTTATTGTTTACTAAACTTTGCGATGTTTATCAATGCTTGCTATGGTCGTCATATGTACACGTCTTAAATTTT
>LPNX010581579.1:44634-55524 GCA_001517045.1 Pseudotsuga menziesii | reverse complement strand
TGATCCCCACAAGACAATTGTGAAATATTTCCTAAAGGCTTCCTGGCCAACTCAGCAGTAACCCCCAAGTAAGTATCTTCAACTTTGTCCAATACATATGTCACCTTCTCAGCACTGCAGGTTATGGTTTCTTGAGGAGCTAAACTCGAACTCATACTATATATGTTTGTAAATTTTCATTTCAATGGGTTATCCTGAGTGCTCATTACCCACGTAAAAACTTATATAAAACCCAAAGAATCCATGTTTTTTTTGTGGGGGAGGACGTACATATTTTGAAACCTTCTCGTTTTAGGGTTACATGTTAGGAGGGAGAGGTTGCAGAACAAAAAGAAATTTTCCCTCTGATGGGTAGGAATGCCCTTGGACCCTTTCCCCCACTTCCATAGCTAACTAGTAAGGCTCTGGATCCATAACTACTCACTTGGCTACTTGGATTGGATTATATCCTTGGTTACTCATCTTGGTTACCACCCTATACTCCCTAAATAAAAACAACCCGTTTAACCCATTTGCAGCGTATTCCAAAATATCAAATTTTCAACATCTTGGTGCTTCAAGATATCAAAGTTTTGTGTTTTCTTCTTTGAGAAAGAACCATTTTACTTCATTGCCTCCTATTCACCCTCCTTAGTGTCTTTCTCTCTTTCATGAAAATGAACAGATAAAGCATAATGAATCTACTAACTGCCAACTTTTTTTTACCATCCACCAGTTGATAAAACCTTGATCTTTGGCACTTATAAATCATCTTCTTGCACTTCTTGTCAGCACTTAAAATTTGATTATTACTGAAGGAAAACATTGAACTGTGGGATATGCTTCATTATCCACCTAACATAAAATAATTTTTTCTGTGAACCAGGGACATCGTCATAATTAACAACCTCTTACCTCTCATCTGAACTTTCCCGCTTCTCAACTCTGCATTTTCTCCACCACTTGAATATAGAATTAGAGTTGGATTTGTCCTCAACAAAATCAATATACCAATCTTTCTGATTAGTAAAATGTTGTGAGAAACTTGAATTGAGTATAACACTCCTACTCTCCAGCACTTGGCCTAGGCTGAATTGACATCTAATCAGCCAGCTGTTGGAACGAACTTTTAGTTATTACACAACTATTGATGAAGTCCAGTTGTTTGACAAACTCACATCTTATCCTTTTATTTAAAAGTACATGCTTATTTTGTGATAAAATTTTGGTGACAGTTGGCATGCTTCTTTAGTGATTGCAGGTGTGCCAATGGGATGCTGGTTAGCGTCTATTGATACAATTTCTCATATCAATAGCTCTCCTGGATTTACCCAACCAAGTGTTCCTACTGGTCATTTTTCAAGATTTCCAACCAAGAAATTTAAAGTATTCTTGTATGATATCTGTTTTCTCCCCAATATATTTTACTCTTTAGGTCCATATTTTGGAGGCATTTGTATTAGATCACTATGGATCAGAATTCCAGTAGATAGTAGAAGTTTATGCCCACAGTCATCAGAGATCAGAATTCTAATTGTTGCCTCTTATCTTGCAACATCTGTTTTCCCATAAAACATTGTTCATGGAGTCATCCAATGCATTAAAGGAATAGCATTTTTTAAAATTTAATTAGCAATCTCTTTTGGGAGATTTTTTCTCATAGTCCTCCTATTTGTAGCATTTAATATCCAATATCAATTGTTTTTCAGGTACTTTATTAGTGAGGGGGACTCGTTAAACAATTTTTAATCCTTGGTGATAAGCCAGTGTTTGAACCTGCGATAATATCATGAATTCAACGTACATGAGCTCAAGTGTCCTTACCTGTACATTACCCATCTATTGGACTACCTTTCTAGTGTTGTAGCAAATGCTAGCTTCCTGAGACTCATGAAGAGTTGAAATTTGGTCCAAAGGGCACAAAGTTGGATTCCCACACAGATACTGGGACTGTTAAACTAACTTCTGACACTAATACTTTGTCAGGAATATATTCAACTTATAAACGTCCACAATCCGGTGTGCCTGTGGCTTTCAACAGTCCTCACAAACTAAATTCCAACTCAGCAATACCAGCAGGATCATATGGCCACTCAATTAATTTACATCAGCAGCAAAACATGCCAGTTTTAGTGGTAGTTGTATCATCATCAAATGCTACTTCTGTGAGGTTTGATCTTGTGCATACATCTTCAAGTCAAAATTTGCCAACTATGGCACAGTCTTGTGGAACATTGGATCTATTAAACCTTTCACTTGGGCTGAAGAAGCTAGCCTCATTTCATTGGAGGCTCTGCAAATGAAATAGTAATGGTAGCAGGTCATTATTTTTAAGACCGATTTTGATTGTATGGTCACTATCTTGCTTGTTGGAGGTGTGCCTGCCAGTGCCTTAGAAGTGGTATTCTCCTTATCTTTCATTTTATATCCTGACACGTTCCCAAAACATGTCATGTGTTTTAGGACACATTAAAACTCATGTCCAACATTTGTCAGGTCATGTCACATGCCTGACCTGTTGGACAAGGACACGGAGGCCTATATGGCTGTGTCATGTTTCATAGCTTTTTATGCATTTCGAATAAAATTGTATCTTGCTGGAGCCGACCAATCATCTTAGCTTTCTACCTCTAGAATTAAATGAAACACAATTTAACCCCTTGAAAGGAACCTAAATGACTCATATAAATTACTTAACAATAATGTCCTAAATTCAAATAATCTTTTTCAGTACCTTGTAGCCTGAGTTGGAAAGAAAGAGACATGAAAAATAAAAGAACTGACCTGCAACTAGGATTTATGTATGTTGTGGTTTCCAGAATATCCATAATAGGGTGTTGTATTCATTTGGACATTTGTTTTGGCTCCTATAGAATCTTTGTTTTGACTTGCAACAGTCCTCACAAACTAAATTCCAACTCAGCAATACCAGCAGGATCATATGGCCACTCAATTAATTTACATCAACAACCAAACACATCAGTTTTAGTGGTAGTTGTATCATCATCAAATTCTACTTCTGTGAGGTCTGATATTGTGCATACATCTTTAGGTCAAAATTTGCCAACTATGGCACAGTCTGGTGGAACATTGGATCTATCAAACCTTTCACTCAGGCTGAAGAAACTAGCCTCATTTCATTGGAGGCTCTGCAAATGAAATAGTAATGGTAGCATGTCATTATTTTTAAGACCGATTTTGATTGTATGGTCATTATCTTGCTTGTTGGAGGTGTGCCTGCCAGTGCCTTAAAAGTGGTATTCTCCTTATCTTTCATTTTCTATCCTGACACGTGCCCAAAACATGTCATGCGTTTTAGGACACGTTAAAACTCATGTCCGACATTTTTCAGGTCATGTCACATGCTCAACGCGTTGGACATGGACATGGAGGCCTATATGGCTATGTCATGTTTCATAGCTTTTTATGCATTTTGAATAAAATTGTATCTTGTTGGAGCCGACCAATCATCTTAGCTTTCTACCTCTAGAATTAAATGAAACACAATTGAACCCCTTGAAAGGAACCTAATTGACTCATATAAATTACTTAACAATAATGTCCTAAATTCAAATAATCTTTTTCAGTGCCTTGTAGCCTGAGTTGGAAATAAAGAGACATGAAAAATAAAAGACGTGACCTGCAACTAGATTTTATGTATGTTGTGGTTTCCAGAATATCCATAATAGGGTGTTGTATTCATTTGGACATTTGTTTTCACTCCTGTAGAATATTTGTTTTGGCTTTCAACAGTCCTCACAAACTAAATTCCAACTCAGCAACACTAGCACGATCATATGGCCACTCAATTAATTTACATCAGCAGCCAAACACGTCAGTTTTAGTGGCAGGTGTATCATCATTAAATTCTACTTCTGTGAGGTTTGATCTTGTGCATACATCTTCAGGTCAAAATTTTCCAACTATGGCACAGTCTGGTGGAACATTGGTTCTATCAAACCTTTCACTCGAGCTGAAGAAACTAGCCTCATTTCATTGGAGGCTCTGCAAATGAAATCTTCTTGTTCAACATCATCTGCTACTGAGAGAATTTATGGTTCAACTCCTTTAGTTGTTTTAGTGGCTGCCAAAGGAGACATATTTGGTTCACAAATCACTACTGTGACTGAATTGTCAGATACAAAGAAGTCTGATGCTGCAGTTAAGAATTTGCCAATGAACATGCCCAGCCCAGAAACAGTTGTTCCTAATGAAAATATTATTTTAACTTATGTTTCTGCCCCTGTCCTGGAACAAAATAACTCCCCCTCACACACATAAAAGTAGATCCCCTCACAAAAGCATAAGCAATCCTAACCTTCGATATTTTGAGCTGAGAGGTCTAAAAAGACTGCACTACCAACTTCGCACCATCAGTATTTGGATTGGATCCCTCTTAGATGAATAGGTCACTACTTAAGATGGATTTATGCTACTTTTATGCCATGAAAAGTAGAGCTATGAGTGCCCTAGCTGATATACAAGGATGGGCAATAATCAAATATGGTAGTTTTCATGGTAATGGTAGTGATTTGTCACATCTTAGGAATCATGGTATGGCAGTGATTTTTTGATAAGGGAATTAAAGAATCATGGTATGGCAGTGATTTGTTGATAAGGGAATTAAAGAGTAAATCTAATGATTTTTAAATTTATTGCAGGATAGGTTCTCAAAGATTTAAATTGTAATGGTGCTTCTGGGCGCATGGCAATAGGTATCATGATAATGACAGTTTCGTTTTTTTAATCTCTCCTCATAGGATAAATCTACTTTATGTTAGGGGAAAGGGTCCACAATCTGGCTGCAATGATTATTGACTACTGCTTTTTAGGCTTTATGGAAAACTGAGTGGCACATTCAAATACTGTAGTGAACATCAACTGTATATTGTGTGATTTACAAAATGTGGGTTACAATCTATGTGTTTGGGGTAATAATACTGATGCCTGTTAGGAAGCAGTATATTGAAGTTACAACACGGTTTAGGTATTTTTAAGATTTTTGTTATGGTTCAATGCCTGATTGGTGGAAATGTTCCAGATTTGGTCAAATGACAAATAGGCTTGAATTAGCTTATAGTCCTTGACTAATCTTGGGAAAATTTGTAACCTTTGAATAGGTATGGTCATTAACTTCATCATTGCCTTCGCTAATGAAGTACATATTTTGCAGAATTTATCTATGAATTTTATTGGTTCATTGTTACAAAGGAACGAATTCTACTTTTTTATCTTGAACACTATCCACGGAAAACTGCTTGTACTGAATTGGACTATTAAAATGCTTTTGCAAAGGTATGCAAACTTTTGGTTTGAATTTCAAAGTGGAACATAGATCTGCACTCTCACAAACCTTAAGTAGCTTAAAACTGAAAACCTCTCAAAAGAGCAAGAATTATAAATCTAGAATTATACAGATAACTGAACATTTGAACAGCAAGCTAAGGATTGCAGCAACCAATCACACTCTGTCTATTGACTTCATAAAAGAGGTATGTTGTAGACTTGAATAAATTTAAAGCCGGTAGTCAAAGGCTTATAGATTGTCTTTGTTTTTATGGTGTTTCCTATTTGTCTCTTAGCTACGTGAAATGTAAGAGAAGCTATTGTCATAGCTATAGGATCCATGTCAAATTTAGTAATGACTGGAATCACCACCTTTGGCCCATTTGCATGGGTAGAAGAGTTTTCATGTGAAGAAACATCTAAATGAGTTCTAGATTCGACATCAAACTAAACAGGATTTTAAGTCATCGACTTGGTACCAACAACATGAAAATAAGAGTCTTTGTGTGAGGAACATTCTCCACTTTATGTAAACGAAATTATTTCAAAGAAATCAAAACTGCTAAAGGATTCCTTGAAACACATACCAATACATATTACTGTAATGAAGATGCCTAGAAACAAGGCACAACTTGCTTTAGATGTGTCCTGATTTATGCTTGCAATAGCAACAATATAGTAGGGGATTTAGAAAGAATGAAAGTAGACTAGCAACAAGATTAAAGATTCATTATACAACAGAGAAAACATCCAGGGAAGAAAAATTATTCCATGAGAGAATGACTGTACAAAGCACAATTACATATCATTACACTCTGCCTTGTGCATTGGCATTAGTGACTAATTCTAGTCTCGGTCCAGGTCTGCATCCTACTATGATTGAATCCTTGCTTCTTTATTTTCTGTGTTTTCCTCACTTGCCCTTTCTTTTTGTCCCAAGTGAACTAAGAGCACAAAAACAAGAAAAGCTAAAGCTTAGAAAAAACTTCCTAAAACTGCCTTGTGTAACTCTTGCCTATATGGTATCAATGCCAACATGGCTCTAATATGTACGTGGATAAGACCTCATTCCTTTGGAAGGTTGATGGTCCCCATCAAATTACCTTTATGACAGGATTTGAACTTCCTAGTTATTGTTGGACTATTTTACAACTCAACTTGCAAATTTGGAATCAGTTTTACAACAGGTATAAGAGGCTCTTCCTCATAATGTCAAACCATTGAAAATATATGACACGAACATTTCCTCTAATTGGGAGATTTATGGCCTAGAATATTGGAAATGGATCACATGTAAGGATAGGGGTAGGTGCTACAATGGCCAGCAATAATGTTGTTTTTGTTCCAGAAGAGTTAACTTAGTGCTTTCAAGGTATTGGTAAATTCACGTTGAATCAATTTGGGAACCTTATTACCACTTCAATATGTAAATAAGGATGGCTATCAACTAAAGACTTAGGTTTGTTGGTGGATTATGATCACTCTTGGGAAAATTCTGTATCAAAAATGCAGAGAGTGTACATCAGACTTGGTGATTTTGTTGATGAACTAGTCTGGGTTCAAAACAAAGTTGGTGGTAGTTACAATCCAAAACAAGGATATATAGCCTTTGAAGGGGATGAAATACAAGTAGCAGGTATGTGGTTCTCTATATTGTGGAAGAACAAAGCCCCTAAAAAACTAAACTTCTAATGTGGCTATCTTTACATCATATAATTCTTACTTTGAAATTTCTACAAAAAAAAGGTTGGGCCAAACATTTGTCTACTTTGTAGATCTGATGCCAAGACTTGCACTACTCATCTTTTCATAAAATTCCCATTTATTAAACATGTGTGGAAAGATATGGAATAAAACCTTGGGAAGCATGCTATCTGGAATGAAGCTTCTATTGAAGGTCATCTCAAAATTTGGTTTGTCAGATCAAAACTAAAAAGTCTAAGAGTTACACCTTTCCTTTTTATATGGGAAATTTGTATTGCCATAAATTCCATTCTTTATGAATATTGAAGCATTCCTAGTTTCCAAATCTCTACTCAAGTTAACAAACTACTTCATCATTGTCATGCTCTACTTGTTAACAAACTGCCTTTTGTAACTCTTGCCTATATGGTATCAATGCCAACATGGCTCTAATATGTACATGGATCAGACGTCAGTCCTTTGGAAGGTTGATGGTCCCCATCAAATTACCTTTATGAGTGGATTTGGATTTCCTAGGTATTTTTGGACTGTTTTACAACTCAGCTTGCAAATTTGGAATCAGTTCTTCTACAACAGGTATTATAGTCTCTTCCTCATAATGTCAACCCATTGAAAATCTGTGAGACTAGTAGATCACTTAACCAATGAAATCAACAATGGATCTATTGGGATATTGATTGTGCAACCACAATTCCTGAGAATTCCCTAAATCTTTTGACACAAAAACAGTTTGCATTATAGAGGTGTGAAAAGAGAAGCTGAATATGTCTTTTCCAGAGTTCATAACAGAGGTATGTTGCAGACTTGAAGAAGTTTAAAGCCAACAGTCAAAGGCTTACAGATTGTCTTTGTTTTTATGGTGTTTCCTATTTGTCTCTTAGCTACGTGACCTAGAAGTAGACTTAGATGCAAATACCCAAGTTGATGCATTAGTATCTGTTGATGTATATGTGACTTCGGAATGTATTCTTCTATGTATCTTATATATTGTAACCCGATGTTTATTCCGGGATGTCTCTATTATGTATTTGAGTCATGTGGTCATGCCTCGATGTTCCGATTGGGAGGATTAATAATGTAATCAAGTCATATCAAGTCATTAGGTAAGTCCCCACAGTTTCGGGGCACTTGAGTTATTATACACTAATTAAGGTGTAGGCTCGAGTAGTAATTATTAGGTTGAGCCTACATGTGAAAAGGCAATTCAAGTGAATGGATGAATATAAATAGAGAGTGAGAGTCTCTCTATTTATCACTTGTGAAATACATCACTTGCTCTCCCAAGTGTGGCGCACTACTGGAGAAGGAAATTTTGGGACTAGACAGAAGACAGAAGACTACTGCTATTTTGGGAGATCTCTTACTATTTTGGTGTTGATTCTATATTAGAGGAAGTTGCGCGGTTTTCTCCTTTATGGTTTCCTCGAGGAAAACTCTTTGTGTCTCTTGTCTCTTGTGATGTGCTTGTGTTTTATTGCTGTGCTTGTTATTCTCTCAGTGAAAAGATCCTAAGATCATAATGCTAGCTTAAATGTGATGAAAAACTAACATGGTATCAGAGCTAACCTGAGAAGAAGAAATTTTTCAGCTACAGGAACTAGGGCTTCCTATTTTGTGGATCTTCCTCCACATATTTTCAGCAAAAGTATGCTAAGATGACTCCCCATTGAAGGGTGCATCTCTCTGTCGATGCGGAATTCAATCTCAAGCATTTTCAGTTTCGATGTGGAAATTAGGGCTTTCTACAGAAGAGGAATTTTTGAGTGAGACCATAATAGGGTTATTATACTCATCAAAACCGAATTTTAGAGACCTAGATCAAGAAATTTGGTTGGGTGAAACTCCAGGAAAGTCAAACCCTAGTTTGACCCTGAGCTAGGAGAAACCCTAAATACTAAAACTGCTATGTTTTTGTACAGTCGCTATATTCTGAGATTGGAGAAGTCTCAAAAGCTGAAAATTACAGGGGCTGAATATAAAATCCTGATGAATCCTGTGTCCAAAAATCAGACTCAGATTCACTGTACTCCAGGAGATATGATCTCTCCAAGTTAGGGTTCCAGCCTCTTCTAGAATTCATCCCTAAACAGGATATCTGGGGAGATCTGCAATATCTTGAGCTACAGAGGTCCAAATGGAATTACTGAAGATTTTCTAGAAAGGGAACGGAATTTAATTTCATTTTTCCCAATATTAGTCTCAGAAGATGAACTAGTGACACGTGGCATGCCGTACAACTTCACTATTTTGAACAGTCCTGTAACAGGTCACCTTGGGAAAATTATCATAAATCCCAAATGGTGAAACCAATTTTGATGAAACCTATGGTGTTGGATCAGTGACATGTGAGGTTACCGTAGTGAGAAATTTCAGACACATAGAATCAGTAATTTCGAAGATATCACAGAAACAGTAATAGGCATTTATGCAGAAGAAATCAGTAAATTAGGGCTTCCTGTTTCGGGAGTTTCCCTCCACTGTTTTCAGAAAAGGAGTACATTGGACAGCTCCATTTGAATAGATCCATCTATTTGTCCAATCATATCTGAAAGTTTCCAAGTTTTGAAAATTAGGGTTTCTGCGACAAACCCTAGATCAGCGAACTCCGGGACAAGGACGGACACCTCAAATCGGTAAGATCTAATATTTTGTATTTCCATTTGAGGTTCTCATTTCAATATGATATATTACAATAGATTGATGATAATCTTGGTGAAGTTGAAAACTTCCAAGCATAGAAGTATTTGATCTCTCTGAAGAAACTGGATTGGACACCTACATGAGTATAGAGGTTCTAGTTTCAGAGGGAGACGAGGCCAAAGAAGACATCATGCTCATGCTGTAGAGGATGATGAACCATCCAGAAAGAGATCCATATATGAAAGTGAAGATTCTTCAAGCGAGGATGAATATGTTCTGATATCAGCTCTCACAGGTAACATTACTCATGGAAATGATGATTGGCTTATATAAAGTGGGTCTTCCAAACATATGACGGGATTCAAGGAATCCTTTGTAAGACTGTCAAACATGAATCACCTCACAAGGTGAAACTAGGAGATGACTACCAATATCCAATAAAAGGTAGTGGGGAATCTTCATACAAGATAGACTCTGGTAATTCTCTAACATTGAAAGAAGTATTGTTTGTTCTAGGACTTAATAAGAATCTTCTACCATTTCATCCTTGGATGCAAAAGGAATGTGGGTTGCATTCATCGATGGTCAAGTCATCATGTGGCCAAAAGGAAAGAAAATCCATGATACGGTAGAGCCAAATGAGCTTTTCCATAGAAGGCTTGCACATGTGCACTACAGAGCACTACCTATTGCATTACAAACAAAGCATGATGGATTTTGCAAAGGATGTGTGAAAGGGAAGAATACAAAGAAGACATTTCCTAGCAGCAAAAGCAAAGCCAAAGGCATTCTAGAAATCATCCACTCCGATGTATGCGGTCCAATGTCATCAAACTCACTAAGTGGGTATGCATACTATGTTTCTTTTATTGATGATTTTTCTAGAAAGACATGGATTTACTTTATGAAAAACAAAGATGAAGTGTTCAGCAAGTTCAAGGAATTCAAATCCTTGATCAAGAACCATACTGAAAAGAAGATCAAGACCATTCGATTAGATAATGGTGGAGAATTCACTTCGAATGAATTCAAAGAGCTATGCAAAGAAGCAAGAATTAAGAGGGAGTTGTCAACTCCTTATAATCCACAACAGAATGGGGTTGTAGAACGGAAGAACAAAATTTCAAGCTATTTGAAGGGAAGAACAAAAATCATAATATGACCTAAAGAATCCTGTTGAAGAATGTGAAGATCTAGAATGCAGAGACCATGCAGTCATAAGAGTCTCTCAAATCAAGAACAACTTGAAGCGGTAAAATAAAAAGTGAAGAATGAAGAAGT
>LPNX010581579.1:27735-38064 GCA_001517045.1 Pseudotsuga menziesii | reverse complement strand
CCATAAGTAACATTTAGAAGTGTGGAAATGTTGCAAAGCATTTAGCATTGGTTACAAAGCCAATTTGGAAACTAAGGATAGTTCATAGACATGGACAAATAGAAATATGAAGGTGGACAGTCAATATTTGGTGATAGAAATAATCATGGAAGGTGCAAGTTTGGCATCATGTGGTTGTTTATGCCAACCTTTGGTTCCATCATCACCTTGATAACTGGGCTTATAACCTAAATCCTAATATTCCTTGTTCAATATCCTACGTTGAATCTTATGGACATTCCCAATGAAAAACAAGTGTACCAGGGCATGAGTGGGAAAGTTGAAAATGATCCTAGGTCATGAGACACCATGCCCTTATTGAAAAGTTTGTGGCTATTTGGCCATTGGAGAAAGCTTTTCTCTGGTGGATTAATGTAACATGGAAGCCTTTGGAGCACTTCCATATACACTTAGGAGCTAAGGGCTTCGAGATTCTACAAAACGAAAGCACTCAGAAAAATCTGGATAGGGAAAGCCCAGAAACATCCAAAGACGGCCCTAAGGATTGCAAGGAAAGCCTGGAAACCTTCCAGAATGCGACAATAGAGAAACAAACCAATATGCAGGTAGAAGAAGAAGACACAGAGGAAATGGATCTAGGAGACCTAAACCTAGACAAACTTGAGAAAGTTGTCTAAGATCCAGTCAAAGGGATCATACCAGCACAACAGGTTGTTCTGCTCAAGGAAGCAATCATAAATACCAGGAAAAGAGATAAATATCTAGTAGTTTTCTCGGATAACCCAAGAGCCAAAATCCATGAGACTATCAAAAAGACAGGCAATGAAAAATGTGGAAGAAGAAGTAACCAAAAACACATCAAGGACATTGGGGAAAAACTTGTCGCGTCAGGGCATTTTTCGACCATCAAGGCAACCTTTTCCATATCCAACAAACCCTCCCAATGAAGATTTTATCTTGGAACATTAGAGGGTGCAGCGCACCTAGAAAGAAAAGATTATTGAAGAAGAAAATAAGGGAAGAGAAACCCTTAGTGATTTTTATTCAAGAAACAAAATGCTCAGAGGAGAGTTTCAAATCCATAGCAAGCAAGATCTGGAAGAACTGTGAAGCCTCCGCCATTGATGCCTCAGGTGCAGCAAGAGGTATAGGAATAATATGGAACCCTTCAGGCTTAAGTCTTACTAATTTCATGGCTACAAAATTTTTAATCTCTGTCGAGTTCCATATTTTAGGAACCAACTCCAAAGGCTTCCTTACTAATGTATATGGGCCCTTCAAACTAGCTTCCAAGCAGCTCTTTATTAGGTCACTACAGAACATGAGTAACCTTGTTGAGTGAAGACACTGGATAATAGGCAGCGACTTCAATATCATTCACAACCTACAGGAGAAGAAAGGGGTTATTAGAACCCTGAGCCCAACCAACAATGATTTTTAGAATGTTACGCATGGATTGACTCTCGGCTCCACCCTTTCAGTGCATCCCGCAAGATGAAGATGAGGACATGGAGGAATCAATCCATTCGGATTCTAACCAGGGGAGTGGGAAAGGCATCATAAATGCCCCATATGAAGTTGAGTCCTCCCGCGGACGCTAATCCTTTCCTCATCACGGGATGGTTAGATGCTCTTTGTGGTTTGTTTTGGGTTAAATATTTTCTTGATTCCTTATGCTTAGTAGGTATATGTTTTGTTATGGATAAGATTCACTTGTCTGTTTTCAAGATCGAGTGCCCACGCTAAAGGGCTGGGCTGCTCTCATGCTCCTCTGTCTTTCTTTATGGGCTATCATTTTTTATTTTTTTTTTGGATACCAGACCGATGACTGACTCCATGTTTTAAGGAGCAATATATGTAAATATCTTTAGCTTTGATCTAGTAATAGAAGGGTCCCATCTTACTTACAAAAAAAGAATCACCCCAAAAAACCCTCTACAAACAAGCTGTTGAATCTGTTTCCTTGTATGGCCTTGTGCGGCCATTATATGGTCTGTATGATTGTACGGAACTGTGCACGTGGCCAATATATATGACTATATGGATGATTATTTGTACAAATCCAAATTACTGCATTGAATCCCTGTACGGTTGATCTGTACAATGGTATGGACTATGCAGTATGGATTTGTACCATTCTATGGAAT
Organism: Pseudotsuga menziesii; assembly: GCA_001517045.1. Lineage (NCBI taxonomy): Eukaryota > Viridiplantae > Streptophyta > Pinopsida > Pinales > Pinaceae > Pseudotsuga > Pseudotsuga menziesii. Next base: position 35,917 of record LPNX010581579.1, on the reverse strand, counting down.
CTTGTACGGCTACCCCTACAGACAAGTGATGGCTCTGCTTGACTGGTATGCCCCCCCTACAAATGTCTTTTGAAATGTTGTTTTTCTCTTAGTGAAAAATTGGAAGTACAATGTCTTTCTCTCTCCAACTCAATGCTTGAGTTTCACTCTTGTGATGGTGTATCTTGCTCTCTCTCCTCAGCTGCCTTTGATACTATTGAGATGAACCAAAACCCTAACTCCAATTGCTGAGATTAAATCTCACTCATTTGAGATAAATGATTGAGATTCATTTAATTAATTTAAATCTTTAATGCCAAAAACTTGGGCATTTCTCTAAATTAGCCTCAATCATCTAAAAAGGCGCTCACTTTAATAGACTTTAAATAAGTGAATTTCCTAGGTTCCAAAGACGTATTAATGATGATTTCCATAAGTAAGACACAAAATCATGGAAAAACCTGTCTGAGCTACAAACATCAACATCTCCAAGGAAAGACACCCTCCTCCTTTTCTTCCCCAAATACATCAAACCCTAATCTCTAGCCTCAAAAGGATGAAACCCTAATCCTAGAATCCAAGATGCTCCAAGACCAAGAAGCCCCAATTCCCAAGAGAGAGAGATCAAATGTACAAAGAAGAATTCAAGAAAGAATCATCCATCTTCTCCTCTTATGCTCCACTAGGATTTCCTCGTGAACCTTAGAACATCACTAAGAGAGCACCCCAAAGAAGAGATAAAAATGAATTTGTGATGTGTTGTGATGTTTGGAAATACTCTCTCCTTTCTTTGTTTATATGAGAGGCAAGGAAGGACAACAATATAGCATAGGTAAACTTAAGCCTTACAAGCAAGCCTACTAAACATAAGTAAGCCACACTCAAGCGAAGTGCTCCACTCCTAAGTACTAGTGTCAAGCTCCAATGATGACATCGTGCACCACCCAAGGTGATATAACTATGCAAGTCAAGCCACACCACTCCATCTTGATCCTTTATGATTCCATTCATCCTCCAAAGCCAAGTATTCCATTGGGGCAGCTACCCCTTGCAGGAACAAAGTCGAAGCCCTAGGCGTCCCTAAGCCATTTCAAATCTTTTGAACGAAAAACCAAGCTGCCACATGCTATCTAGGGCTTGTAGTACTCCGCAGCGCACAATGTTCCTCGTATCCTGTAGGGAATTCTCCTGCTAAGAGAATCCTCCATGTGGCCATCATGCAGTAGGCCCACCATCCAAGCAAGAAATCTCAAATGCCCTAGGGAAGAACATTAAGCCAATGATCATCTAAGGTTGGAATCCTTTGAGAAAGCTATTACAAGTGTGCATATCCATCATGGACCATATTTCATGCTACAATACCTCTCATACTATCCAGGGGATGAAAATCTGCCATGTATGCCAAATTTCATGATGCATCCCAAACTTGGTGTAAACAGTTTCAGAGTAACCCGAAAGTTTAACACTTAACAGATGGTAGAATTATTTGTCTTTTTTAGTTTATAATCTAGAATCTATAACTTTAGAATTATTTGTTTATATGGTCTATTTTGTAAAGATTATATGATAGTTGAGTTTGAACTGTTGACTGTATATTAGAACTCCTTGGTCATGATGCCTTGTTTCATTTCATGGTTGATGTTTTCTGTTACAGTTTGTTGATGACAATTGTTATGTTAGAAAAATATAAAAAATAGAAGCAAACAACAATAATAATAGAAGACGATATTTATGTTGTGTTACCCCCCTATTTGCGTAGGGTGTTTACCTTCATTTTTCATGAGGAGTTCTAGGTTGTTCTCAAGGTTTCTAGGTATGTAGATCGACAAATTCTATACCATTTTTACAGCACTATGGGCAATTTTGGGTCTGTTTGTGGCCTTAAACAGCCATAAAACAACATTCATTTCTAATTCTGGGTTGATTGTGGGAAAAGATAGCATGAGAGTAATAGATATGGGAATGAAAACAGCCATAAATCCCAAACCTAGACATTCTATGAACTGCTCTGAGTCTCTAAACAATATTTAGGGAGCAGTTCTAGCCTCTAGGTGCATTACAGACCTCAATCAGTAGTACCAGCAGTTTTGGGCATGTGTAGCAGTAGAAAGCAGCATCCTATCCATATTGTGGGCTAACTTATGCAATTGAATAGTAGTTCTAGGTGTGTTTTAGCTGCAAAGAATGAGCAGAAAGCCAATTCTAGGCTAATGCTTTGAGCTGAGAAGCAATTATGCTATGTTCTGGGTGAAATTTATTGGTGTCCATTGGAAAATCTAATCATGTTCCTGTGTAGAGGCAGCCTTATTTTCAATTCTGGGCATCTTTTAGGCATCATTTCATGTGCAGCAGTCTAAGCATCAGCTAACATGTGACTTGAAAATGATTTGCAGCAGTCTAGATCTAAAAAGAAGTTCATGGATTGAAACCTCATTGGGAAGTAAGGCTGTTGTTGGAGGGTGATTGAATAAACAAACTACAGGCCGTCACTTTTAAACAGAAATTATAGGGTTCGTATGGTAGCAGCCAACAAAGCATTGATCAACATTCTTTCTTGTGGTCTGTTTGAATAATCTTGGAGATGCATTTGAATAGTTTGCATGCCTGTTGAAGAGGTTTATTTTCTATTCCTATCCTTTTGAATCTTTGAGCCACCCTTGGATCACATTCTAGAGGAGCTGCAGCCTTGGGATAACCTTGTAGGGTGGTCAAATCAGTGTGTATTGCGGAGTATGGATCAGCTAAGACAAGCTTCTGTAAAAATTTCCCGCTATATTCATGCTTCATTAGGGTAGCCCAGATATCCTTGGGAGGCTTCTCAGCAAGGTTTAGCATTTACCCATTGTTTCAGTAGTTAGCTTCTTCTTTGAGAGGGATCGTTGCATCTTGAGTATTAATCTGTGCCGAGGATTGTTGAACTGTTCTGCAATCTAGGTTTGGACGTTGCATCCTCGATATTTACGGCTACTGCCCTGAAATCTATGCCTTTGCAAACTTTCTAATTGAAGAACAACTATGGAAGAAATGGCATCCAACGTTCTATTGTAAAGGATCCTACTTATAGCACCAACAACACCTACAGGCTCGACATGTTTTGGACTCTAAAGAGTTGGTAATAAGCCTCCATAGAGGAAGCCCTTCAAGTGTTGTAATCTGATTATCACATCCATGATTGGGGACTACAGTAATCTCATGACACAATTAATGTTCAAAGTATGGGAGAGCTCGAAAACATTATTCATGATTCACAAATCATGATTCTTGATAGTATTCACGATTGGGGACTGACAACATTCACAATTCATGACTGACAGCATTCAGGATAAATTTTGACCAAGATTTGAGTATTGTTCACTCAATTGTATGGATAGTGCTGAGAGAAATTACATCAGGAAAAGTTGCAATCTTCATTAACTCTAGAAACTATTTAGGCAGTATTCAATTTTTTTAGACATTACTTCAAATACATGGCATGCATTCTCAATAAATATTACCTGATTAGGCTTGATCTATATTTGAATAAATTGGTCCTCTTCAACACTTCAGCTATCTATCACCGTGGGTTCTCAACGCTTTTTCATTGTGAGTTCTATGTGTTGTGTCAGCATGTCGGTGCTAGGGCATGAGATGTTCTCAGTCACCGTTCGTCCCAGCAATTCAGTTACATGGAGTATTCTTAGCTATGCCATAGAACTATTAATTAGGGAGGTATGAGGAGCTGTTAGGCATGCAGAAATCAAGGTAGAGTACTATTAGCTATACCGCAGAACTCATAAACACAGGAAGAGCAGTTGGGGAGGGATGGCAGTCGGGCTTGCATACTGGGCAGAGGGTTTGTTCTTTGTTGTGCATTTTGAGGTTTTGTTCTTTGTTGTGCATTTTGATTTTGAGTTTTTTTTATGATTTTGTGTTTTTTTTTTATGATTTTGTTTTATTTTTTATTATTTTTTATTTTAATGTTATTTTTAGTATTTGTGTTTTTATTGTTCTTTTTACATGTGTGTTTTAGAAGGCCAAATATTTTTTATTTTTCATTACTAGAATTTAGGTATATAAATTTTAATTTTGGAGTGATGATGATGATGGTAATGATATTTTATATATGTGAATTTATTTAATACAATTAATGATGGAAATAATGTTTTATGTATGTGACTTTATTTAATATGGTGATGATGACAAGGATGATGATGAAAATGATGACTATGCGGCGTCCCGATTCTACAAACAATGTGGAATGTTGCTCGACTTCTTCGTTTCTGCCTTTTAATGAAGAAGTTCATGTGGTGGATCCTCTTATTAAATAGTTATAAATTATTGCAACTAACCATGGGCATGTTTAGCCTCAATATACGGCTCATGATATAGGTCTTGATTTAAAAGGATATCCACCCTTGAGGAAAACTAAATATATCAAGATGCCCTATTTGACATGGTTAACAAACCCACACTTTTGGGATCGGCATTAAAGAGTTGAATTTATTGCAATGGATCTACCCATAAATCAACCAAGATATGAGTCCATATTTCTCAAGGAACAATTACATTTGTATTGATCGTTATGAGTCTACAAACTCGCAGAAATATCAACAATAAGGGTTGAGCAACGAAGAACAAATTTTAAAAATTGTTTTTTTCCTACCATGAATCAACAATGTCCTCCATTCTAATGGGAACCCCCAATTGGTACCAGGCACCACATATTTCTTACTTAAACTAGTTCTTAGCCAATCTCTATATTATTTCACAAGACAACCATGCTTTAGTACCTCCCATGTTATACCATCCAAGTTAAGTTCCAAAACCCAAACCACATTGGGCTCAACACCCAATCCAGCTCCTAATCATGTGTCGTGTGAGCTAACAACCAAGTATAATGTGCACAATGCATCTCAACCTCGTCTCTCTCTCTAATGTGGGTCCTTAGTTCTTTTATGGTATATGGTATACACTTATTTGACATAATTTTTTAAACCACCTGCTCGAGGCCAAGGGAATCAATTTAGAGCCACCATGTTGCTCAATGACCCCATTGAGTTAAGTTCTAGAAAAGTTTGTTGTATGTTGTACAATGATACACCTTGACTGCTTGAAGTATAATACAAGGTTGGCCTCGATGTCCAACTTGATTCTCTATGCAATGAAGATGGGAATAGAGTAGGGTGACACAAAGAATGCAGAGAAAACACATTAAAAATACATGTTTTTCATGAAAGATATTGTCCCCAAAAATACATCATGGAGGGGAGTCCTAAAATTTGTGGTTACAAAGATTATTTCCATGAATTAGCAAGTGATGAACATCTATGTATGTTAGTTCCTTGATGTTTTACTACACAAAGAAATTGTGGCATGCTCCAATGAAAAGAATTGCCTTAATGGCATCTTGTAAAGGTCTCATTAATGCAGATGGCCATGTCTTTGTCTATGATCATTTCTAGAACATACCACATCATATGGTTTTTGTTATTGAAAAATATGCTTAAATGTCTAGTTTTGATATAAAACCAGGCATAGTAGTACATTTGTGTGAATATTTCTTAGCAGTTTTGTATGAGATCATGTTTGGTAATCATTTCCCAAGATTTTAAGGGGAGACAATGAAGGTTGTAGATCCCTTGGAAAGTGGTCCATTGAGAAATATTGTGAGTTGAGGGACTTGAAGGCCCACATGGGTATTGAAAATTGATCGTACTCTTCTTGAGGGGAATAATCAGATCAAAGTCTAAAGGGCCATCTAAATGTCTTAATAATAAACCCCAAGTGCATACAATAGCATAACCTAGCCTACATATCCAGTCTCTGACACGAATGCAAATGGGTAAAGCATGGTCCACGTGTCATATTAAAAATATGAAAGTATAAAAGGAATTGAGTGTGATGGATTAATTTTCTCTTTGAAATAAGTAATTTATAAAAGGAAACATGGGGCCAATGTTGACTAAAGAGATCACCTATATAGAAGTCATGTATGGTTATGGAAGGTTTGAGCCCATCGACCCCAATGAAGTAACCCAAACTGCATTTGGGAAATTTTTCCTTTGTTTTTCGATTTAGAGTGGTGTCCCCTAGCCATTGGAAGGCCATAAAAAGGAACCAAGTTTCAAACGAAGCACTCACATAGAACCAAACTAGCTCTTCATTCACTCATAAAGGAAGCATGCCCATTCGTAACAAAAAAATTACAACTAAATGTAAGATTAAATTCACATAAAGATCAATCTGAGCCTTGGATTGGATTTTACAATGAGCTTTAACTTGCATAAAAGATTCATTCAAGGACACGTGGAGAATCAGTATCAAGACCTAGATCTAAAAATGAGTAACATAATTGAGCTATGAAACGATTTAGAGTGAGTTTGATTTGTGTTGAGAATTTAGAGTTTTCCCACCATATTATTCAACCATCCTCTCCATGAATATAGGGCTCTAAGTTCCAAACTTTTTTTAATCGATGAGGATTGATCCTCACAACTAAGATACAAAACTTTATCTTAAATAAAAATAAAGAGCGGTTAGGGTATTCATCCTTGATAGTCATAGTGGATAATGGTGAGAGATGATAAGAAACTAGATAATATGGAAGGTTGTAGGCCGCAGAGTGTGCATTATTATGAGAAAGGATCACTACTCTTTATCAACATAAATCCTATCCAATATTTTCTTAAACTCTATAAATTCTTCAATAATTTACTAATTGAATCAGCCTCCATAATAAAGACAATTACCTCTAATTGGGATAGAATATTGGTAATATTTCTAATTCATAAATATAGTACTAGGTATCTCACTAAACAATCCATGACAATGGATCTTTGAATAATTTTACTATGGTTTAATATATAATCTGGTAAATGCACTTCTATCTAACGAGTCGATCCAAATTACTTTCCCTCTCAAATAGCCCAGTGTTAGAAAACAATGGAATCTTATGATGTAATCATAGGAATGGATTGGTTGGAGGTGCATTCGTTTGTGCTAGATTACATAAGAAAGTTACTTCATTTCTTAGATGATGAAGGGAAGGAAAAGGTCTTGAGAGGGACAAACATGGTTGTATCCTTGCAATTTGTATCATTATTGTAGTTGAAAATAAGTCCCAAGAAGGGAAACTAGATGCATATTGCGGTGGCATAGTTTTGACTCGTTTTCCCATGTTGTAAGAAATTCCAGATGTTTTTCTTGAAGAGTTGCATGGGTTTCCTCCCAATGGTGATTTGGTGTTATTTGTTGAACCAAAGACCATATAAGCTCCCTTATTCAATGCCCATGCTTGAATTTCATTAGTTGTAGATGCATATGAAGAATTTTTTGGATTTAGAGTTGATCCAACCTAGGATGTCACCTTGGGGAACACCAATTATCTTTGTGAGGAAGAAGGATGGATCCCAGATGTTGTGTATAGATTACATAGAGTTGAATATTAAGGCCACCATATATAACCAATATCCCTTTCCTTATATCTATGGATTTTTTAATATATTAAAGGGGCCATAATGTTTTTTAATATTGATCTATGATTGGGGTATGATCATCTATAAATAAAGGATGAAAATATCATGAAAACTGCTTTTACATTTTGATTTGAGAATTGTGGGTTTGTGGTGGTTCCTTTTGGGCTGACTAATGTGCCTATAGTATTAGTGAATGATTGTGTCCTTTTCTCCTATGTTATGTTCCCCCTTAACATATATTTAGCATACCTTCTTCATTTATCCAACCCCTATGATGTCCTCTTTTGATTTTTCCAGTCTTCCTTACCATGAATGTCCCCATAAAAGGTTTCCTATATTGCTATGTACCCTCAATATTAGCCTCAATCTTTTTCTCTTCCTTCTTAGACTCAATATTTTTCTAATCCTTCCTTCTTCCATAATATAATATTAGCAAACACCTTCCCTTCCTTCCCTTCTTCCTTTAGGGTAACCCAACAATGCAAATCATTTCCAGATTAGGCTTGGCTTGCTATTACCTTTCTACATTTCGCCTTCCTCGTTTACTTTTGGTATTCTTCCCTTCCTATTCTCATAGAAATCCACACACATACGGAAATATAACTAAGTTATATGGTCATTAGAAAAACCTTTAAATCATGAAGAGAACAAGATAAGGGTATCCCCACAAATCCAAGGTCCATTAGAAACAATGTCGATACAATGAAATTAGGCTTTAGATGCTATGGTTGTGCCACTCATATGGCTTT
>LPNX010581579.1:7954-20369 GCA_001517045.1 Pseudotsuga menziesii | reverse complement strand
CCATATTGAAGTGGTAATAGGGTTCCCAAATTGATTCAACGTGAATTTAACAATACCTTGAAAGCACTAAATTAACTCTTCTGGAACAAAAACAACATTATTACTTGCCATTGTAGAACCTACCCCTATCCTTACATGTGATCCATTTCCAATATTCTAGGCCATAAATATCCCAATTAGAGGAAATGTTAGTGTCAGATATTTTCAACGGTTTGACATTATGAGGAAGAGCCTCTTATAACTGTTGTAGAACTGATTCCAAATTTGTAAGTTGAGTTGTAAAATAGTCCAACAATACTAGGAAGTTCAAATCCTGTCATAAAGGTAATTTGATGGGGACCATCAACCTTCCAAAGGAATGAGGTCTTATCCATGTACATATTAGAGCCATGTTGGCATTGATACCATATAGGCAAGAGTTACACAAGGCAGTTTTAAGAAGTATTTTCTAAGCTTTAGCTTTTCTTGTTTTTGTGCTCTTAGTTCACTTGGGACAAAAATAAAGAGCAAGTGAGGAAAACACAGAAAAGAAAGAAGAAAGGATTCAATCATAGTAGGAGGCAGACCTGGACCGAGAATAGAATTAGTCACTAATGCCAATGCACAAGGCAGAGTGTAATGATATGTAATTGTGCTTTGTACAGTCATTCTCTCATGGAATAATTTTTCTTCCTTGGATGTTTTCTCTGTTGTATAATGAATCTTTAATCTTGTTGCTAGTCTACTTTCATTCTTTCTAAATCCCCTACTATATTGTTGCTTTTGCAAGCATAAATTAGGACACATCTAAAGCAAGTTGTGCCTTGTTTCTAGGAATCTTCATTACAGTAATATGTATTGGTAGGTGTTTCAAGGCATCCTTTAGCATTTTTTATTTCTTTGAAATAAATTCGTTTACATAAAGTGGAGAATGTTCCTCACACAAAGAATCTTATTTTCATGTTGTTCGTACCAAGTCAATGACTTAAAATCCTATTTAGTTTGATGTGGAATCTAGAACTCATTTAGATGTTTCTTCACATGAAAACTCTTCTACCCCTGCAAATGGTCCAAAGGTGGTGATTCCAGTCATTACTAAATTTGACATGGATCCCATAGCTATGACAATAGCTTCTCTTACATGTCACGTAGCTAAGAGACAAATAGGAAACACCATAAAAACAAAGACAATCTGTAAGCCTTTGAATGTCGACTTTAAATTTCTTCAAGTCTGCAACATACCTATGTTATGAAGTCAATAGACAGAGTGTGATTGGTTGCTGCAATCCTTAACTTGCTGTTCAAATTTTCAGTTATCTGTATAATTCTAGATTTATAATTCTTGCTCTTTTGAGAGGTTTTCAATTTTAAGCTACTTAAGGTTTGTGAGAGTGCAGATCTATGTTTCGCTTTGAACTTCAAACCAAAAGTCTACATACCTTTGCAAAAACATTTTAATAGTCCAATTCAGTACAAGCAATTTTCCGTAGATAGGGTTCAAGATAAAAAAAAAAGTAGAATTCGTTCCTTTGTAACAATGAACCAATAAAATTCATACATAAATTCTGCAAAAAATGTACTTCATTAGCTAAGGAAATGATGAATTTAATGACCGTACTTGTTCAAAGGTTACAAATTTTCCCAATATTAGTCAAGGACTGTAAGCTAATTCAAGCCTATTTGTCATTTGACCAAATTTGGAAAATCTCCACCAATCAAGCATTGAACCATAACAAAAATCTTAAAAATACCTAAACCGTGTTGTAACTTCAATATACTGCTTCCTAACAGGAATCATTCTTATTACCCCAAACACATAGATTCTAACCCACATATTGTAAATCACACAATATACAGTTGATGTTCACTGCAGTATTTGAATGTGCCACTCTCAGTTTTCCATAAAGCCTAAAAAGCAGTAGTCAATAATCACTGCAGCCAGATTGTGGACCCTTGCCCCTAACATAAAGTAGAGTTATCCTACAAGGAGAGATTAAAAAAATGAAACTGTCATTATCATGATACCTATTTCCATGCGCCTAGAAGCACCATTACAATTTAAATCTTTGAGAAACTATCCTGCAATAAATTTAAAAATCATTGGATTTACTCTTTAATTCCCTTATCAACAAATCACTTCCATACCATGATTCCTAAGATGTGACAAATCACTACCATTACCATGAAAACTACCATATTTGATTATTTCCCATCATTGTCTATCAACTAGGGCACTCATAGCTCTACTTTTCATGGCATAAAAGTAGCATAAATCCATCTTAATTAGTGACATATTCAGCTAAGAGGGATCCAATCCAAATACTTATGGTACGAAGCTGGCAGTGCAGTCTTTTTAGACCTCTCAACTTAAAAGATTGAAGGTTAGGATTGCTTATGCTTTTGTGAGGGGATCTACTTTTATGTGTGTGAGAGGGAGTTATTTTGTTCCAGGCTAGGGGAAGAAACAGAAGTTAAAATAATATTTTCATTAGGAGCAACTGTTTCTGGGCTGGGCATGTTCATTCGCAATTCTTAACTGCAGCATCAGACTTCTTTGTAGCTAACAATTCAGTCACAGTAGTGAATTGTGAACCAAATATGTCTCCGCTGGTAGCCACTAAAACAACTAAAGGAGTTGAACCATAAATTCGCTCAATAGTAGATGATGTTGAACAAGAAGATTTCATTTGCAGAGCCTCCAATGAAATGAGGCTAGTTTCTTCATCTCGAGTGAAAGGTTTGATAGATCCAATGTTCCACCAGACTGTGCCATAGTTGGAAAATTTTGACCTGAAGATGTATGCACAAGATCAGACCTCACAGAAGTAGCATTTGATGATGATACACCTGCAACTAAAACTGATGTGTTTGGCTGCTGATGTAAATTAATTGAGTGGCCATATGATCCTGCTGGTATTGCTGAGTTGGAATTTAGTTTGTGAGGACTGTTGAAAGCCAAAACAAAGATTCTACAGGAGCCAAAACAAATGTCCAAATGAATACAACACCCTATTATGGATATTCTGGAAACCACAACATACATAAATCCTAGTTGTAGGTCACATCTTTTATTTTTCATGTCTCTTTCTTTCCAACTCAGGGTACAAGGTCCTGAAAAATATTATTTGAATTTAGGACATTATTGTTAAGTAATTTATATGAGTCGGTTAGGTTCCTTTCAATGGGTTCAATTGTGTTTCATTTAATTCTAGAGGTAGAAAGCTAAGATGATTGGTCGGCTCCAGCAAGATACAATTTTATTCGAAATGCATAAAAAGCTATGAAACATGACACAACCATATAGGCCTCTGTGTCCATGTCCAACGGGTCGGGCATGTGACATAACCTGACAAATGTTGGACATGAGTTTTAATGTGTCCTAAAACGCATGACATGGTTTGGGCACATGTCAGCATAGAAAATGAAAGATAAGGAGAATACCACTTCTAAGGCACTGGCAGGCACACCTCCAACAAGCAAGATAATGACCATACAATCAAAATCGGTCTTAAAAATAATGACCTGCTACCATTACTATTTCATTTGCAGAGCCTCCAATGAAATGAGGCTAGTTTCTTCAGCCCAAGTGAAAGGTTTGATAGATCCAATGTTCCATCATACTATGCCATAGTTGGAAAATTTTGACCTGAAGATGTATGCACAAGATCAAACCTCATAGAAGTAGCATTTGATGATGATACAACTGCCACTAAAACTAACGTGTTTGGCTGCTGACGTAAATTAATTGAGTGGCCATATGATCCTGCTGGTATTGTTGAGTTGGAATTTAGTTTGTGAGGACTGTTGCAAGCTAAAACAAAGATTCTACAGGAGCCAAAACAAATGTCCAAATGAATACAACACCCTATTATGGATATTCTGGAAACCACAACATACATAAATCCTAGTTGTAGGTCACGTCTTTTATTTTTCATGTCTCTTTCTTTCCAACTCAAGCTACAAGGTACTGAAAAAGATTATTTGAATTTAGGACATTATTGTTAAGTAATTTATATGAGTCAGTTAGGTTCCTTTCAAGGGGTTCAATTGTGTTTCATTTAATTCTAGAGGTAGAAAGCTAAGATGATTGGTCGGCTCCAGCAAGATACAATTTTATTTGAAATGCATAAAAAGCTATGAAACATGACACAACCATATAGGCCTCCGTGTCCATGTCCAACGGGTCGGGCATGTGACATGACCTGACAAATGTCAGACATGAGTTTTAATGTGTCCTAAAACACATGACATGTTTTGGGCACGTGTCAGGATAGAAAATGAAAGATAAGGAAAATACCACTTCTAAGGCACTGGCAGGCACACCTCCAACAAGAAAGATAGTGACCATACAATCAAAATCGGTCTTAAAAATAACGACCTACTACCATTACTATTTCATTTGCAGAGCCTCCAATGAAATGAGGCTAGTTTCTTCAGCTCGAGTGAAAGGTTTGATAGATCCAATGATCCACAAGACTGTGCCATAGTTGGCAAATTTTGACCTGAAGATGTATGCACAAGATCAGACCTCAAAGAAGTAGCATTTGATGATGATACAAGTGCCACTAAAACTGACGTGTTTGGATGTTGATGTAAATTAATTGAGTGGCCATATGATCCTGCTGGTATTGCCGAGTTGGAATTTAGTTTGTGAGGACTGTTGAAAGCCACAGGCACACCGGATTGGGGAGGTTTATAAGTTGAATATATTCCTAACAAATTATTAGTGTCAGAATTTAGTTTAACAGTCCCAGTATCTATGTGGGAATCCATCTTTGTGCCCTTTGGACCAAATTTCAACTCTTCATGAGTCTCAGGAAGCTAGCAGTTGCTACAACACTGGAAAGATAGTCCAACAGATGGGTAATATACAGGTAAGGACACTTGATCTCATGTACGTTGAATTCATGATATTATCGCAGGTTCAAACACTGGCCCATCACCATGGATTAAAAATTGTTTAACAAGTCCCCCTCACTAATAAGGTACCTGAAAAACAATTGATATTGGATATTAAATGCTACAAATAGGAGGACTATGAGAAAAAAGCTCCCAAAAGAGATTGCTAATTAAATTTTAAAAATTGCTATTCCTTTAAGGCATTGGATGACTCCCTGAACAATGTGTTATGGGAAAACAGAGGTTGCCAGATAAGAGGCAACAATTAGAATTCTGATCTCTGAGGAGTGTGGGAATAAACTTCTACTATCTACTGGAATTCTGATCCATAGTGATCTAATACAAATGCCTCCAAAAGATGGACCTAAAGAGTAAAATATGTTGGGGAGAAAACATATATCATACAAGAATACTTTAAATTTCTTGGTTGGAAATCTTGAAAAATGACAAGTAGGAACACTTGGTTGGGTAAATCCAAGAGAGCTATTGACATGAGAAATTGTATCAAGAGATGCTAACCAGCATCCCATTGGCACACCCGCAATCACTAAAGAAGCATGCCAATTGTCACCAAACTTTTATCACAAAATAAGCATGTACTTTTAAAGAAAAGGATAATATGTGAGTTTGTCAAACAACTGGACTTCATCAACATTTGTGTAATAACTAAAAGTTCGTTCCAACAGCTGGATGATTACCTGTTAATTCAGCCTAGGCCAGGTGCTAGAGAGTAGGAGTGTTATCCTCAATTCAAGTTTCTCACAACATTTTACTAATAAGAAAGTTTGGTATATTGATTTTGTTGAGGACAAATCCAACTCTAATTCTGTATTCGAGTGGTGGAGAAAATGCAGAGTTGAGAAGTGGGAAAGTTCAGATGAGAGGTAAGAGGTTGTTATTTATGACGATGTCCATGGTTCACAAAAAAAATTATTTTTTGTTAGTTGGATAATGAAGCATAGCCCACAGTTCAATGTTTTCCTTCAGTAATAATCAAATTTTAATTGCTGACAAGAAGTGCAAGAAGATGATTTATAAGCGCCAAATATCAGGGTTTTATCAACTGGTGGATGGTAAAAAAAAGTTGGCAGTTAGTAGATTCATTATGCTTTATTTGTTCATTTTCATGAAAGAGAGAAAGACACTTAAGGAGGGTGAATAGGAGGCAATGAAGTAAAATGGTGCTTTCTCAAAGAAGAAAACACAAAACTTTGATATCTTGAAGCGCCAAGATGTTGAAAATTTGATATTTTGGAATAAGCTGCAAATGGGTTAAACAGGTTGTTTTTATTTAGGGATTATAGGGTGCTAACTAAGCTGAGTAACCAAGGATATAAGCCAATCCAAGTAGCCAAGTGAGTAGCTATGGATACAGAGCCTTACTAGTCAGCTATGGAAGTGGGGGAAAGGGTCCAAGGGCATTCCTACCCATCAGAGGGAAACTTTCTTTTTGTTCTGGAACCTCTCCCTCCTGGCATGTAACCCTAAAACGAGATGGTTTCAAAATATGTACGTCCTCCCCCACAAAAAAAACATGGATTCTTTGGGTTTTATATAATTTTTTACGCGGATAATGAGCGCTCAGGATAACCCATTGAAATGAAAAGTTACACATATATATAGTCTGAGTTTGAGTTTAGCTCCACAAGAAACCATAACCTGCAGTGTTGAGAAGGCGGCATATGTATTGGACAAAGTTGAAGATACTTACTTGGGGGTTACTGCTGAGTTGGTCGGGAAGCCTTTAGGAAAGATTTCACAATTTTCTTGTGGGGATCATTTTCGACTATAAATTAGCAGTAGCAAGACATAACCTTTGAATATGGGCTAAATCTAAGGGTTGAAATACATTTTTGGGCATGTTTCACTCTTAAAAGGTGATGAATAACAACATTAAACTATCTTTGGTAATTTCTAGTCCAATTTTGATGGTTAAAGCTCCAATTTTGGGCATGAGCAAGGATGGTAAGAGAACTCAATTCTCATTCACAAACTATTTGGAGGGGTTTTGAGTGCATTGTGTGCCCTAGAATAACAATATAAAAATTTGATATAGCCTTTTGCATTAGAAAAGGTGACAAAAGTATAAACAATAGTCATAAAATCCTTAAAAAATCCAAGTTTGATGTGTGTTAGGGATTCATGTGTATGAAACGAAAGCCCTATAGGGGGTGATTTACCTGTGTGACCATTCATGCCTTCTTTGGAGTATTGTTCAACCTGCGTGGAGCACTCATGGCAAGTTTGGATAGGTTTGCATGGTATATTGTGAATCAATTGTTGTAGTAGCATTTGGATCCTTCAATCAAGTTGAATCCTTGAATCATTACACAAGTGGAATTCAACAAAGCATTTGCTCCATATATCTATGGAATTTAACTTAATAAAGGTGCACAATATGGAAGTTTATGAGAAGTTTTGGAGCGTAGGTCTCCTTTTGTTCAATATATGTGACTTCAGGAAATAAAATTATAAAGATAACCAGCAAGTTTTCTAGTTCTTCTCATAGAGATGAATATTTCAATTTGGAAATGTCCTATATGCTTGGAGGGGAGGTTGGATGAAACTAGTAAAAACTTTTTTGTTGTTGTTTTAAAAGGCTTAGCTTTATAAGTCAATATAATGTACAAAGAGTAATCCTTTACATCATTGAAGTTCGTCTTACCACCACAATGAGGAAGGCAATCATATCCAACTGGGTTGTAATAGTAGATGACATAATGTACTCTCCTAGAAAGGAATGAAATCTAACTCCAGCTAGATTTTTATCATGGTGTAATATATTTGATAACAATGTGGTTGTGTTAGATGGAAAACTACCTTATGAAAGCTAATATACATTAGCTTTACTGAACCTGCAATGTTTTAAGAACAAAAATAACTCTAGCTAGATTTCCATCATTGTGCATTGTGATTGATGACAATGTGGTTGTGCTAGATGAAAAGCTATATTATAAAATCTAACACATATAAGATTTCACTCATCGTGAAATGATTTAAGGATGAAATATAACTCCAGCTTGATTTCCATCACGGTGCAATGTGATCAATGATGATGCGTTGTGTTAGATAGAAAACTACGTTATGAAAGATAACACACATTATCTTTCACTCATTGTGCCATGTTGTTAGAAGGAAAGATAACTCTAGCTAGATTTGCATAATGGTGTAATGTATTTGATGACATTGTGGCTGTGTTAGATAGAAAACTGCCTTACAAAAGCTAACACACATTAGTTATTACTCACCATGCAACGTTTTAAGAACAAAATCTAACTCTAGCTAGATTTCCAAAATGGTCCATTTTTATTAATCACAGTGTGGTTGTGTTATATAGAAAACTACATTATGAAAGTTAACACACATTAGATTTCACTCACCGTGTAAAGATTTAATGTTGAAAGCTAACTCCAGCTAGATTTTCATCATGGTGCAATGTGACAATGTGGTTGTGTTAAATGGAAAAATACCTTATGAAAGCTAATACACATTAGCTTTCACTTATCGTGCCATGCTGTTAAAATAAAGCTAACTCCAACTAGATTTTCATCATGGTGTAATGAGCTAACACACACAAGCTTTCATTTATAGTGCCATGTTGTTAGATGGAAATCTAACTCCAACTAGATTTTCATCATGGTGTAATGTATTTGATGACAATGTGGTTGTGTTAGATGAAAAACTACATTATGAATGCTAATAGACATTAGCTTTACTCACCGTGTAATGTTTTAAGAACGAAAGCTAAATCTAGCTAGATTTCCATCATGATGCATTGTGATTGATGATAATGTGGTTGTGCTAGATGACAAAATACACTATGAAAACTTACACACATTAGATTTCACTCACTGTGCAACGATTTAAGGATGAAAGCTAACTCCAGCTAGAATTCCAACACGGTGCAATGTGATTGATGACAATGTGGTTGTATTACATGGAAAACTACCTTATGAAAGCTAACACACATTATCTTTCACTCATTGTGCCATGTTGTTTAAAGGAAAGCTAACTCCAGCTAGATTTCCATCATGGTGTAATGAGCTAACACACATAAGCTTTTCCTTATAGTGCCATGTTGTTAGAAGGAAAGCTAACTCCAAATAGATTTCCATCATGGTGTAATGTATTTGATAACAATGTGGTTGTGTTAGATAAAAAACTACCTTATGAAAGCTAACATACGTTAGTTTTATTGACCATGCAATGTTTGAAGAAAAAGCTAACTCTAGCTAGATTTTCATCATAGTGCATTGTGGTTGTGCTGGATGGAAAACTACATTATGAAAGCTAACACATTAGATTTCACTCACTATGCAATGATTTAAGAATGAAAGCTAAATCCAGCTAGATTTCAATCACAGTGCAATGTGATCAATGACGATGTGTTGTGTTAGATGGAAAACTACCTTATGAAAGCTAACACACATCATCTTTCACTCACCATGCCATGTTAGAAGGAAAGCTAACTCCAACTAGATTTGCATCATGGTGTAATGTATTTGATGACAATGTGGCTGTGTTAGATAGAAAACTATTTTACAAAATCTAACACACATTAGCTATTACTCACCGTGCAACGTTTTAAGAATGAAAACTAACTCTAGCTAGATTTCCAAAATGGTGCATTTTGATTGATGACAATGTGGTTGTGCTAAATGAAAAAATACATTATGAAATGTAACATATATTAGATTTCACTCATTGTGAAACGATTTAAGGTTGAAAGATAACTCCAACAATATTTTCATCACGGTGTAATGAGACAATGTGGCAGTGTTAGATTAAAAACTACCTTATGGAAGCTAACAAACAACCTTTACTTACTGTGCAATGTTTTAAGAACGAAAGTGAACTCCATCTATATTTTTATCATGGTGCATTGTGATTTATGACAATGTGACTTTGTTAGATAGAAAACTACACTATGAAATCTTACACACATTAGATTTCACTCACCGTGCAATGATTTAAGGATGAAAGCTAACTTCAATTAGATTTCCAACAAAACACAATGTGATTGATGACAATGCGGTTGTATTACATGGAAAACTACCTTATGAAAGCTAATACACATTAGCTATAACTCATCGTGCCATGTTAAAAAAAAATCTAATTCCATCTAGATTTCCATCATGGTGTAATGAGCTAACACACATAAGCTTTCCCTTATAGTGCCATGTTGTTAGAAGGAAAACTAGCTCTAGCTAGATTTTCATCATGATGTATTGTATGTGATAACAATGTGGTTGTGCTAGATGGAAAACTACTTTATGAAAGCTAACATACATTAATTTATTCACCATGCAATTTTTTAAGAAGGAAAACTAACTCTAGCTAGATTTTCATCTTGATGCATTGTGATTGATGACGATGTGATTGTGCTAAATGGAAAACTACATTATGAATGCTAACACACATTAGATTTCTCTCACTGTACAATGATTTAAGGACGAAAGTTAACTCCATCCATATTTCCAACACGGTGCAATGTTTTTTATGACAATGTGGTTGTGTTACATGGAAAACTACCTTGTGAAAGATAACACATATTAGCTTTCACTCATCGTGCCATGTTGTTAAAAGAAAAGATAACTCCAGCTAGATTTACATCATGGTGTAATGTATTTGAAGACAATGTGGTTATGTTAGATGAAAAACTACTTAATGCAATTTAACATACATTTGCTTTACTCACCGTGCAATGTTTTAAAAACGAAAGCTAACTCTAGCTACATTTTAATCATGGTGCATTATGATTGATGACAATGTGATTGTGCTAGATGAAAAACTACATTATGAAAGCTAACATAGATTGCGCTTCACTCATCATGCAATGATTTAAGGACAAAAGGTAACTCGAGCTATAATTCCATCACGGAGAAATAAGATCGATGATGATGTGGTTGTGTTAGATGAAAAACTACCTGATGGAAGCTAACACACATTAGCTTTCACTCATCGTGCCATGTTGTTAGAAAGAAAGCTAATTATATGTAGATTTGCATCATGATGTAATGTATTTGATGACAAGGTGGCTGTGTTAGATGAAAAACTACCTTACGAAAGTTAACGCACATTAGCTATTACTCACCGTGCAACGTTTTAAAAACAAAAGCTAACTCTAGCAAGATTTTCAACATAGTGCATTTTGATTTATGACAATTTGGCTATGCTAAATGGAAAACTACATTATAAAAGCGAACACACATTATATTTCACTCACCGTGCAACGATTTAAAGTCGAAAGCTAACTCCAGCTATATTTTCATCACGGTGCAATGTGACAATGTGATTATGTTAGATATAAAACTAATATGGCTATGTTGTTAGGAGCAAAGCTAACTTCAACTAGATTTCCATCATGGTGTAATGTATTTGATGACAATGTGGTTGTGTTAGATGGAAAACTAACTTATGAAAGCTAACAAGAACTAGATTTCTATCATGGTGCATTGTGATTGATGACAACCTGGTTGTGTTAGATGGAAACTACATTATGAAAGCTAACACATTAGATTTCAATCATCGTGCAATGATTTAAGGACTAAAGCTAACTTCAGCTAGATTTTCGTCATGGTGTTATGTATTTGATGACAATGTGACTCTTTAAATAGGAAAATACCTTATGAATTCTAACACGCATTAACTTTTACTCACCATGCAATGTTTTAAAAACAAAAGCTAACACTAACTAGATTTCCATCTTGGTGCAATGAGCTAACGCACATTAGGCTTTCATTCACTGTACAATGCTTTAAGAATGAAAGCTAACACATTGTTAAAAGGAAAGCTAATTATAGTTAGATTTCCATCATCATGTTATTTATTTGATGACAATGTGATTGTTTTATATAGAAAGCTACATTTCGAAAACTAACACACATTAACTTTCACTCAACCATGCAATGTTTTAAGAACAAAAGCTAACTACAACTAGCTTTCCATCAGGGTGCAATGAACTAACACACATTTGCTTTCACTCATTATGCCATGTTGTTAGAAGAAAATATAACTCCAGCTAGATTTCCATCATGGTGTAATGTATTTGAGGACAATATGACCGTGTTAGATGGAAAACTAATTTATGACAGCTAACACACATTATCATTTACTCATCGTGCAATGTCTTAAGAACAAAATCTAACTCCAACTAGATTTCCATCATGGTGAATTGTGATTGATAACAATGTGGTTGTGCTAGATGGAAAACTACATTATGAAAGGTAACACACATTAGATTTCACTCACTGTGCAATGAGTTAAGGACGAAAGCTAATTCCAACTAGATATCCATTGTGGTACAATGTGATTGATGACCATGTGGTTGTGGTAAATGAAAAACTACCTTATGAAAGCTAACACACATTAGATTTCTCTCATCATGACATGTTGTTAAAATAAAAAGATAACTCCTTCTATATTTCCATCATGGTGTGATATATTTGATGACAATGTGGTTGTTTTATATAGAAAGCTACCTTATGAAAACTAACACACATAAGCTTTCACTCATCGTGCAATGTTTTAAGAATCA
>LPNX010581527.1:87975-102401 GCA_001517045.1 Pseudotsuga menziesii | reverse complement strand
CCGTATTTGTCAGGAAGAGGACAGTAAAGAAAATATGGAAAATCCCTGTGCCTATTCTGGCACTTTGAAGGTATGAGGTTTAGGGTTTAGGAGATAGATTAAATTAGTTTGCATATGTTGTCTCTGGTGAATTGAAAGATTTATCGTTACTGAGTGTTTATTATTGAATTCTCACAGTATGCTCATAGGAGATGCCTAGAGCGTTGGTCCCAGAAAAAAGGAGATTCCATCTGTGAATTGTGCTATCAGGTTTATAGTTTTTAATTGCTGTTCTTACTATTAAGATTTACCTTTAAGTCTCAAATTATAAGGCCACTTGTGTGTTGGCTTGGCTCTGGTTAAGCCTTTCACAGTATTAATACCCTTAGGCCTCAAATTATAAGGCCACTTGTGTGTTGGGCATATGTAATGGCTTGAGGGACCACGCATGGCCTATGATCCCCAAACGTGAATGCCACGGATTAAGACCTTATATTTTGTCTATGGACCATGAAATGAGAATTTTGAGTATATTATACAAGTTTATTACGTTTAGCCGTGCATCCACTCAATTTATTGTGGTTAACTAAATCGTGTGGGCGTTGTTGCTCTACAAATCGTGTGCGCGTTTTTTCTCTTCACATCACGTGCGCGTTTTAGAACTACAAATCGCGTGCTCGTTTTGTAGTTCTATAACGCGTATGCGATGTTTCTTCCTATCCTACATGTTCCATGACATGTCGGGCTGGGGTTGAACCATACCAAGTGCTATGTCAGGCTCGGGTTGATGTATTTTTTGGTAGCATGATGTTGTTTTTGAAAACTAGGATTGCATCTTAAAGGTCCATCATCTTCTTGCACTGACCCTTATAAGAAAATTTTAATATTGATATTTGATTTTAGAGCTAGAAGAGGAGAGACTTTCCATGGAATGTTTTCTTAATAGATATCTTTGGGTATAAATACAGATTTTTGGGTAAAAATAGAGGAGCATCATATCATTTGTGAGAGTCAAAATTATTTTGCTGATTAAAAGATTATAATGCAAGAATTGTTATGTAATTCTATGGCACAATCTTTCATAAAATTTTGTGGGAGTCAAAATTAGTCTCACAGTTAAAAAAGTTGTACATAAACGATTGTTATGCAATTCTATGCTATAATCGTTTAGAAAATTTTAATGTCAATGTCTTATTTTAGGGTTATAATTCATATTTGGTCACGTACAAGTTCTCACATTAATTTGCAAATTAGGTTGAGATAAGCCCATGGAAGAAAAGAACATGCCTATGAGATGATAAAGTATGTGTTTAATTTAGGCTTATCTACGACACATTAATTAATTTAATGTGGTTGTTGCTAATAAGGGGTGGGCCCATAAGCATATTTTCAAAATAATAATAAATTAATATGCTACAATTAATTATTATTTTTTATTATTAATAGTAATTATTATTAATATTGATAAATTAATATTTTAATTGATTATAATATAATAATTAATTAATTATTTAAATATTATTATTAAATAAATACTAATAATTATAATCAAATCCAAATATAAATACATTATTAATTAATTAATTAATGTGTCACAATAATATTATATATCATAACACTTAGGGTTATATCATAATGCATATGAGACATAATCATTAGATTAGTTTATAGATTGTGATAAGTTGAATGATGAACATTTCATTATTTTTAATTCATGGTTAATATTTGATTTGAAGAAGACTATGGTTGTATATAGAGATGTTTTTTCAATTGAATGATGATGATGCGCAAAAAGCATTTGAGATATTAAAAAAAAATGTATTTATGTTTTAAAATAAAAATATAAACGTTAAATACAAATGATTAATTAATAATTAATTAATATTATCAAAATATAAACTATAAAATAATTTCTTTTAGAATTGATTATATTTATTTAATAGTTATTTATTATAATAATTAATTATGAATAATTTATTGAATTATAATGTTATATTTTAATCAAATACTTATAATATTATTAATGATATTATATTATACTATTATATGAATAAGACATTTAATTAAAATATTATAATCAAAGTAATAATAAAATATTATTGTTGCCATGGGTATGGCTCATTGGTGATTCACTTGTTATGAAGTCACATGTTGTAAAGGAGGTTATGAGTTCAAATAATGAGGATTTGATTATTTTTAATTCATTTGATTATTTTAGTTGATAATGCAACAACAATTTTTCTAAACATCCAAAGATACATTATTAATGTGTCACATCTTGGGCATTATCGCAATGCGACATAACCCTTGACAAATATCACAATGTGACATAACCCTTGATGAATGTTGCTAATGTAACATAACCTATGATCAACACCAAAATGTGACATAACCCTTATTGAACACCCACTATGACATTATTAATGTGTCACATCTTTGGTTGTTTTGACATATACCAACCAAACAATGTAACAAACCATGGCTTAATGCCGCAATGAAACGTAACTCTTGATAAACATCACAATGCGACATAACCCTTAGTGAACATTGAATGTCACAACACAACTAAAAGAATAAATCCATTTAATATTTTCATTTTGCACCGATCATATCATTAAAGTGCAATTGTTTCATCAAATTTTGATCGTGTAATATAAAATGTTCATAGCTTAATATCAAAACATTGTTTGTGTACACAAATGATTTTTTTCGTCTTTCAAAAATAAAAGTCTTTTCGTGACAGAAAAATACATCATTTTGGCCATACTTAACCATGGTTGACTTTGGTGAACCATGTGGCCATATTTGATAATGCAATAAGAAAATTTCTGAACATCGAAAGACACATTATTAATGTGTCACATCTTGGGAATTATCGCAATGTGACATAACCCTTGACAAATATCACAATGTGACATAACCCTTGATCAATGCTGATAATGTAACATAACATGTGATTTAAACGTCACAATACGACATAACGCTTATTAAACGCCTACTATCACATTATTATTGTGTCACATATTTGGTTGTGTTGACATATACCAACCAATAACAAACCATGGCTTAACGTCGTCATGTGATATAACCCTTGATAATGTCACAGTGAAACATAAACCTTGATAAACATCACAATGTGACATAACATTCTACATTACTATGTACAATATGGTTGGTTTAAACCATTTCTTTTGTCAAATGACTATCTATATATTAAGAAAATTCTTAAAGAAATTTTCTAAACATCCAAAGACACATTAATAATGTGTCATGTCTTGGCATTATCACAATGTGACACAACCCTTGGAAAATATCACAATGTGACATAACCCTTGATGAATGTTGCTAATGTAACATAACCTGTGATAAACGTCATAATGCAACATAACGCTTATTAAACACCAACTATCACATTATTAATATGTCACATCTTTGGTTTTGTTGACATATACCAACCAAACACTGTAACAAACCATGGCTTAACGTCGTAATGTGATATAACCCTTGATAACATCGCGGTGAAACATAAACTTTGATAAACATCACAATGCAACATAACATTCTACGTTAATAAGTAAACACTAAAAGAAACCATGGCTTAACATCATAATGTGATATAACCCTTGATAACGTTGCAGTGAAATGTAAACCTTGATAAACATCACAATGCGACATAACATTCTACACTACTATGTAGAATGTGGATCGTTTAAACCATTTCTTCTGTCAAACGACTATATATATATATATATATATATATATATATATATATATCAAGAAAATTCTTAAAAACAAATTCTAAACATCCTAAGACACATTATTAATGTGTCACATCTTGGGCATTATCGCAATGTGACATAACCCTTGATAAATATCACAATGTGACATAGGGCCTTGATGAATGTCGCTAATGTAACATAACCTGTGATAAACGTCACAATGCGGCATAACGCTTATTAAACGCCCACTATCACACTATAACAAACTATGGATTAATGTCATAATGTGATATAAAGCTTATTTCATCTATAGCTTGATGAGTCTAGGATTAGTACTTACAGTGTTTTTCACTTACACTTTGCCATTTTTGGTCGCGTACCGAGGGGATGTTACATAGCTTAATAATAAAAAATCATGAACTATAATATAGTCTACGAAAGTTTAGTTTCTTACTATGAGTTTTAAGGGAGACTCTTTGGCACTTGATGCCATACATAAGTACTAAGTAATAATTATTATTTTTATTTCCTAATAATCCTTCAAATTTGTACCCAAAGGTTAAACATTATTGTTGCCATGGGTGTGGCTCATTGGCTATTCACTTGTTATGAAGTCACATGTTGTAAAGGAGGTTACGAGTTCAAATAATGAGGATTTGATTATTTTTAATTCATTTGATTATTTTAGTTGATAATGCAACAACCATTTTTCTAAACATCCAAAGATACATTATTAATGTGTCACATCTTGGGCATTATCACAATGCGACATAACCATTGACAAATATCACAATGTGACATAACCCTAATGAACATTGCTAATGTAACATAACCTGTGATAAACATCACAATGCGACATAACCCTTATTGAACGCCCACCATCACATTATTAATGTTTCACATCTTTGGTTGTGTTGACATATACCAACCAAACACTGTAACAAACCATGAATTAATCTCATAATGTGTTATAACCCTTGATAATGTCGCAATTAAACGTAACCCACAACCCTTGGAAAATATCACAATGTGACATAACCCTTGATGAATGTTAGTAATGCAACATAACTTGTGATAAACGTCACAATGCGACATAATGCTTATTAAACGCCCACTATCATATTATTAATGTGTCACATCTTTGGTTGTGTTGGCATATACCAACCAAACACTGTAACAAACCATGGCTTAACGCCGTAATGTGATATAACCCTTGATAACATCGCGGTGAAACGTAAACCTTGATAAACATCACAATGCGACATAACATTCTACATTACTAAGTAAACACTATAAAAAACCATGGCTTAATGTCGTAATGTGATATAACCCTTGATAATGTCGCAGTGAAACGTAAACCTTGATAAACATCACAATGTGACATAACATTCTACACTACTATGTAGAATGTGTATGGTTTAAACCATTTCTTCTGTGTCATAAAGAAATTTTCTAATCATCAAAAGACACATTATTAATGTGTCACATCTTGGGCATTATAATTAAACATACATAACACTATATCAACAAAAAATGAAGATGATATTATTTTATGTTGTCAAAATGGACCATGACAAAAAAGAGTTAGATTCCATTATTTAATATGCGATTTGAGGCAACTACATTTCAGTGGTAAGTCATTACAACTATCACAGGGGTACGGACAATCAATATACTTCACAATACTTCTATTGAAAAATGAGTCTCGATCACAAAAACTTACATTGATATTATGTAGATACATTGATATTGATTTTTGCAAGAAGAAAGGATAATAAGAAGAGCATATTTGGATAAGTGTGTAATTTTAGTTTAGGGGTAGTTGCATCGACATACAAGTAGTAGTTAATAATAATGATTTCTTTAATGGAAGCAAAGTATGTTACAACAACTTTCGTGGCATGTCAAACTATTTGCATGTAGGATGTATGATCTAATCTCCTAACAATTTGCATGTATTATGTATGATCTAATCTCCTAACAAGAAGATTTTCTACGACAACAAATCAGCTATTGCTTTATTGAAGAATCATGTTTTTCATAAATGAAGTAAGCATTTAGATACCATATTTTATTTCATTAGAGAAATTGTAAACAATCATAAAAATGTGTAGACAAAAAATATATTAAAATTTTACAAATTTCAAAATTGATTCCAACTCCATAATTAGATCATAATGTTATCTCTTGTTTGGTATTTGTATAGATTTCAACAAAATTATATTAGAAAAAATTGAAAGAATTCTATTTTGTAACCATTTTTTTTCTTTAAAATATGTATTTACATTTTAGAAAAGTATTATTTTTTATTAAAAATAATAATAATAAATCATAATTGAAAAAAAATTACAAATTTCAAAATAGAATTAACATATATGAACAAATAAAAATTAAAAATTATAATATTAAAATTGACATGTGAAAATCTTTGTATCTTTTACTAAATTTATGTGGCTATAAATTCCATTGTGCACTTTTCATATCAAAAAGTAAAAGTCACTTTAAATTTCTATTGTGAGAAAAACAAGTCATCATGTAAATTAAGAAGAAATTAACATGGATCGCATATGGATTTTACATAAAAGCATCCTTGATATTTGAAAAGAAGGCATGTGACCTGCTGACAATTGGCAATAGGTTTGAATTTGGCTATCAAGGCGACATATGTCATCAAAATAATTGAAAGCGTGATCGTATGGAAATTAAATAATTAATCCTCGTCATTTGAAAATCAAGCATGTGTCCTATTTAGTGTTTGTAATCATTAGTCGCATGTGATGAAGATGGCGAAAGTGCATCGACAAGCTCTTGCATGTACTACTACCATTGAATAATGTCAAAGTATTTACGCAATTCAATCATCTTTTATTGCTCCAAAAGGTTCTTCTAATTGCATTCCAACGCCATGAACTTCATTAATAAAAGATGAATGTCAGAGTAGAAACAAATATTTGCCAAGAATGAGAGGCAATGAACAAATTAAAACCAAAAATCCTGATGTCAATTTGGTTTCTGGGATTCTGACGTCCATTTTATTATGAGCATTTCTTTTATAATGAAATGGAGTTTTACGCCCGCTAGCGAGATCCTTATGCAGCCACATGCTTCTCACATACTTTGCAAACTCCCTGAAAAATGCCTGGTTAGTGCTCACGCCCTCTTTGAGAACCTGGAGATCACATTTAGCATGGTAGGCCTTCATTTGACCCTGCAAATCATCATTAATAAGAAAATTCCGAGCTTCTTATGGTTGTGAAATAATGATGACCACCATGATGTTCAATGTGGATGTAGTTAAACGCGATCTCATAACCAACTCTCCATCGATGCAGGAGATAACCAACTCCGAATGGACGTGTTCAGGCAGTGTAGCAGCACGACGTCCAACTACTGCCATGCACCAATACATTCCACCACATGGAATGACTCCATCTTGCCACATTGCAGAACCACGTTTGATCACAACACATAACTAATATTAAATAATTATAAATACATTATTATAATTAATTGCCAATGTATATAATGTATTGATGGTGGTCATTTTCTTATAATCACTTTACATGTAGGTATTTTCTTAATTTTTTTTGTCATGTATAACCTTGTATATGACAGATGGGTCATCATAAGTCACAAACCCAAATCCCCGAGGTAGGCCAATGAGACGGTCTTTCATTATAACAAAGTCTGTAAGTTTACCGTACTTATTGAAATGCTTTGTAAGAGCGCCTGCGGGACATTCAACATTTTCTCATCAAAACCCTAAAACTGCAATTTAAGAATCAGCCAAACAAACAGGCCAGAAACAAAAGGACTTTCCCACTAAAAAAAGCACCAAATACAGCTTTGGAAAACATAAAATCATGTAAATAGCCTATGAAATGATATATAGCAGCAAAGTCAATATATTCAACCCTTGAAAACCTAAGAAGAATAATATTAAAAAAATGTGATCCTTTATAGCTTGGAGCATATAAGTACATACTTGATGTGGTACTCCTCGATAGAGCACCGATGAAGATTTTCCTATGATGGACAGTACATGCATTTTAACTAAATACAGTTTTACTAAGTCATCTGAGCATCAGGAAGAAGAAAAAAGGAACATCCGAGATACTCACCCAGGGCTACAGCCATTATTGTTGGTTTCTTTTTTCTTGTTTTAGCTCTTCCAAAATGCTTTCCTTCCATTTTGTGTTGCCATTCTCATTAGAAGACACGTCTTGCGTTTTCTAGTCCTTCTAAGAATCCATCGCTAGCAATTTAAACACCGCTAAAGAAGATCCCACTCAAATGCGAAACAATGCTAAAGAAAATCCCTCTCGAATGCAATCAGGCTGAGGGCAGATAATATGAAGAACAATGGGTAACCCTAGATGTTGATAAGGAATATGGGTTCAACAATCACAAACAAAATTTTCTATATTAGAAATCTTTATGAAATAGCATTAATACTATACACGATCGCAAAGAAAACAACTGCAACCCTTCAACTATCATTGCAACGACGATCCTAGCTGTACAAATGTCAAATTTTGGTGAATCTTGATGATCTGCTCGATGAAGTCCATCCCAAAAATATGACATATATACTATCGGTGTAATGAATAAGGGAGATGAATTTTAATAATGATATTTAATTTTAGGGTTAGAATTGGGAATACATCTTATCATTTGTGAGAGTCAAAACTATTTTGGGGATTAAAAAGGTTATACTCAAGAATATTGTAAGAGTCAAAATTAGTCTCAGAATTAAAAAGGTTATACATAAATAATTGTTGTGTACTTCTATGGCACAATATTTTTGTGAAAATTTTAATGTTGATGTCCAATTTTAGGGTTAGAGTTCATAGTTAGTCAGGTACCCACACTAATTTGGAAATCCTGTTGAGATAAACCCATGTAAGAACATAATAGCGAGATTAATCATGGATGAGATCAATAGGGAGATTTCCGTTTCTATCTTAAAATATTTGCGTGCTAACTATAACGACGAAAGCGCTATAAATCATTTCCTACTCATTTGATTTGATTGTTGAGACATATTGAACATATATATTGCGAACCAAGGCAGAATGAAGAGACATATTGTGCCTAAACACTTCTAATAACACAATTAGATATGTTTGATTAGGAAATATTTTATATAATTCTATAGAGTCATGGATAAAATCTATATATTTCCAGTTTCAATGTTTTATATAAGTCTAAATTTTTTCTTTGAATCAATAACAAGGGGTGAAAATGATCACATCTTACGGCATAACCATAGATCCTATAAGAGTTTGGATAGTATGCATTCATTGTTCACTACCTCAAGAGTTTACTTGGCTAGAGACTTTTTCATAGTTTTGGCAGGTTTCCAGCTCTTTCCATTCACTTCGTCATTCTAGTTCGTTAGCCAGTATTCATAAGAAAATCATTTTCCTCTCGTACTCTTCAATGTATTGTTTCATAAGAAATTTATTTTCCTCTAGTACTCTTCTATGTATTGTTTCTTCTGTTACCAGTTTTTACTTTGGCCACACTCACTTCATTTTGACCCGTTTTTGCCCGGATTTCTTTTTACTTAGACCAATTTTTTCCTAGACATGTTTTTACTTCGACCACATTTCACCTGCTGGTAACATGGGAACTTGGGGTAAAATTCAACAAAACCATAATTCTACATACTCACAATATCATATAACCAAACACTAAGGAAGCCTTGTGTCTACTACTTTGGTGATAGAAACTCATACTTTTACACGGTGAAATATTAATGGATTATTTGTGTCTTTCACTAAACCATAAATGTAAACAACATGTACTCCAATTAATTATGGAGATGATGTGTATCTAAATAAAACATGCATTCAACCATAAACCACAAACAATTGATTTATATATCTTGTAGACTTGTAGACACATAACCAGAACTATTGCCTCAAATCCAAACTTGGAAATTTACAAAAATGTTTCACCTCTTACACAGCTTCCTCTCTAATCACTTTCCAAAAACACATAGAGCTTGAGCTATTGAACTAATCTTTGGTTATGGTTATTACATTTCCATTAGTTTTTGTTAATGTGTAATTCTCATTTTAATAATTTAACAAATGAAAGATGAATCTTATTTTGAATCTTTGAATTTTATTGATGTTTGCATTGAACTTTTAGATAGCAAACATCAACTTGAACTTGGGATTGTACATATTTACATACAATGTAAGGGAGTGTTCTATGAATTGGTATTTTAAGTGAGGATGCATTTGTGAAACATGCCTTTGTTTGGACAATGTGCAATAATGTGGAAGAAAGTGGTCAGATGCCATAATTGGAATCACGGTGGTCTATGGATGCAACTTATTCAACAATAGAGGTGGTTTTGAAAGGTAATCGTTTTACATTGGAGGGAAATTAAGAACAAGGCACTTGGACTGGATTATGATTGTCCTAGCACAAAAGAAGATGTTGAACAACTTTGTAAACCTGTTTGCATATGGAGATATAAATATGTGTTGGAAAGTATATAGTGAAAAGATGAAAGAAAGTGTGAAGAGTCTTGTCCACCCCATACGTAGTATCTCTATGGATTTGTGTAGGAATCGATCTTTGTTTTCTAGGGTAATGTGTAGACCTTGATTATTTAATGATGTTTTAATTGTTGTTTACACATTTTTAACTATTAACAGTTTTGTTGGTATGGTTTGGTTGACTCTTGTCGTTCTAAGTTTTCTTGTAAAAGTTCTATAAGTTTATCAATAAGTCTAAGTAGTATTTTTCCATGTCTCATGTGACATCGTGCCCATCATTTGTTTGAATAATATTACCTTGCTAAAGCAGACTATACGTTATCAGTGGCACTGCCACATTGAGGCCAGTTGAATTTCTATTCTTTTCTATTTATATCTCAGTAAAAATTTTACCTAAACTTCGGAATGGTAAAGTTTTTGAACCAGTAAATCATTCATAATAGAGAAACCACATAAATGGAATTGTGTTATGTCTAAAAAATGGTTGGAAAATCAAATTTGAAAACAATATATCATTTTAATTTTTTCCAATTTATATGTGTTTTCAAACTTAAGGTTGTTTAAGCTTTGAGATGTTAGAATAATCAAACCCATAGTATTACCCACTTAGACATTAATTCATTTATTTTTGTCTTATTTGCCTAGTTCATGAGTCCCACCATGTGGAAGTTGCTAATTGCCTATCCATAGAGGTCAAACTTGCCATCTTTTACTCATGTAGCGCTTGGGAAAGCATTAGGAATCAAATCTGCTTTATTCCTGGCCTCCTAGGAGCCCTTCTGCTTTTTCTACTTTATTGACTGCTTTTTCAGTGTTTTAAGGCACATAGGAAAGCAAGACTAGGTGAGGTGAACTTGTTTTCTTGCCCTTTCATCCTCCACTCTTTCCTCCATGCAAAAGAATGTATGAGATGCCATTCCACCACTCATTAGCTTTCCCATGTGCCCTTGCCAATTCGTGAGCCTCATGACAGATTTGGGATCAGCTTTTTACACCTATGGGGGATTTTCCTATTTTGGATAAGCCTGCTTTATGCTAGTTTTGGATGCCTCCTTATGCATTCGACCTATTGATGTATTCTATATATACAGCAACCTATGTTATTACAGGGTTGGCTATTGTACACTGAGTTAATATAATTTTGTGTTACAGCTCCATTTTCAGTCTCCATTGTTGACAATTTTGCATGATCAATTGTAATTTGTTGTGAGTGAAATTAATCTATTGCTGGTCAGAATTTCTACATGGTATCAGAGCCATTGTAGGTTGTTACTCTCCTTCAAAATTGTTTTACAGGTTCGACATCAAGATTGGGAGCCTTCTACTGACAGCCGGGACATATTTTCTAAAGCTATGGATTCACAGAAAACTATCTTGACTCCCTTCAACTTTTTTGAATGGAAAGCAGAGATGGAGATCTTGTTGAGAGTGAAAGGCCTCTACAGGGTGACTATGGCAATAGAAGCAGAGCCAAATGCAGCTGCAGAGAAGATCAAATGGCACAATCGGAGAGATGAGGCCTATGGCCTCCTATGTCTCAGTATTTCTTGAGACCTCCTTTTCCATCTCAATGGATTAACTTCACCGGATCAAGTATGGGAGAAGATTTCTGATATTTTTGGAAAGACAGATGAGATGAGGGGACATCAGATCGAAAATGAGCTGATTTCTCTGAGTCCCAGTAGCTTTGAATCCCTGCAGCTATATTTCTCGAAGTTCAAAGCACTAGTTTTGCAGCTGAAGCAGTGTGGTATCGAAAAGAAAGATGATCAGCTCGTATTGGCCATCCTCTCAAAGCTAGGACCTGACTAATCAGTCTTTGTTTCGACCTTCTATGCCACAAAACTCACAGCTCGAACCTGGAAGATGCCTAGCCTTGCAGATTTCATGGAATCTCTCACACAAGAACAAGACAAGCTGCTGATGATGGGCACCATCAAACCTTCCAAAGACCAAGCTCTGGTTGCTGGAGATTCAAGGGTGGATTCTAAAAGCAAAAAGAAATCTAAAAAGCCACCTGAGCAAAGAAGAGACAAGAAGCAGTCTCCGAAGGATCAACACGGTCCCAAGAAAAATACCCAGAAGAAGAAAAACAAAGGTGAAATGAACAAGTGCTCATATTGCTCGAAGGGAAATCACACTGAAAGCTCTTGTATGAAAAAATAGATTGTTATGCTGACCAATCTCCTGGAGAAGAATGGCATCTCCCTTCCAGAAAGCTCAAAGAAGAGAGAAGGAGGATCAAGTTCCGATGACAGAGAGAGAGTTCATGCTCTAGTTGCTGGCACATCAAGCTCACCCAGTTTTATCATAGATTCTGGAGCTTCAAGACACATGGTTTCGACTAAGGAGGCCTTCTCCTCACTGGATATGTCGAAAGGACCATCTATTGTACTCGGAGATGACTCTCTCACTGAAAGTAAAGGCAAAGGAAGGATAGAACTTGATCATGGTAACTTCAACAATGTGCTGTATGTCCTTGGTCTCGCCTCCAACCTTCTATTAGTGTACTAGATGACCCACACTGGGTCTCCTAAGAAAGTCATATTCTCACCAGATGAAGTTGAGATACATAAATCTCAAGTGGAAGAATCATTGCAAAAGGAATAGCGAATCATGCTCAAAAGGTATACATGTTTTCACACTTCCTGCCTTACTCAAACCCCTCTGCTCTTCTTATCCATGCTAATGAAGCTAGCAAGATGTGGCATGGAAGATTTGGCCATTTAAATTACAAGTATTTGTCTGATCTTAGTGAGAAAGATATGGTCATAGGGTTTCCCAAGATAAAATTTTCCAAAGGAGTCTGCCAAGGCTGTATCCTAGGAAAACACCCAAAGCACAAATTTGAGAAAGCCAGCCATGAGAGAACCTCTGCACCCCTCGAACTGATTCACAGTGATGTTGCTGGCCCATTCCCTCATATGTCCATGAGTCAGGCAAAATATGCATTGACCTTTATTGATGATTTTTCCAGGTATTGTTGGGTTCACTTCATGAAACACAAGTCAGAAGTTTTTGGCCTATTCAAAGTCTTCAAGGCTTTGGTTGAAAACTAGTGTGGAAGAAAACTCAAGGTACTCAGGTATGAAAATGGTGGTGAGTATGTCAAGAATGAGTTTATTAACTATTGTGCAGATGCAGGTATTCAGATGCAACATTCTATCCCCTACACACCACAGCAGAATGGTGTTGCAGAGAGGAAGAACAGATCACTGAAGGAGATGGCAACATGCATGATGGAGGCCAAAACTTTGCCACCAAAGTACTGGGCCGAAGCTATCAACTGTGCAGCCTATATTCAGAATAGGGTGCCTCACAAACAGTTGGATGGCATGACTCCCTTCGAAGCATGGAGTGGGCACAATCCAGATGTGACCCATTTCAGGATTTTTGGCTCAAAGGCATGGGCTAGAATCCCGACAGAGAAGAGGAAGGCTTTGCAGCCCCAAAGCCAAGAGTGTCTTTTTGTTGGATACTCTAAAGATTCAAAAGGGTAAAAGTTGATAAACTTGAGCACAAACAAAGCCTTCATTGAAAGGTGTGTTCAGTTTGAAGAAGAACCCCTTGCAGATGTGGAAGTTGGTGAAGCCTCTTCACCACCTAAACCTCAAGAAGTAAGTAAAGAGTTTGTTGAACATGCTGATTCTGATTTGTTTGATGGAGATGAGTTTATTGCAGACCCAAACATCCCCACAAGGCCTAAATGGGCAGCCACGACACTACATGCAGCAGGACAGTTAGCTGGGGATCCCAATGACCCAAGGAGGACTAGATCTCAATTTGAGAGTGGTCTGTGTATGAAGGATCCTGAGTTTGCTGAAAAATGATATTTGATGGTGGAGTCTGATCCTCAAACATTTGAAGAAGCAGCAGGAGATCCAATATGGCAAGCTGCCATGAATGAGGAGTACAACTTGCTACAGAAGAGAAACACATGGGAGCTAGTGGATCTTCCCCCAGGGAGAAAACTAGTACAGTGTAAGTGGGTCTATAAGACCAAATTTGCTGCTGATGGTTCACCACTGAAGTACAAGGCTATATTGGTAGCTAAAGGATACTCACAGGTTCATGGCATCGATTACAATGATACTTTTTCCCCAGTAGCAAAGATGGATTCAATCAGGCTAGCTCTAGCCATTGCAGCATCAAGGCAATGGGAGGTACATCATATGGATGTAAAATGTGCCTTTCTGAATCGTGATATCATTGA
>LPNX010581527.1:50764-86966 GCA_001517045.1 Pseudotsuga menziesii | reverse complement strand
CATGAGTCCCACCATGTGCAAGTTGCTAATTGCCTATCCATAGAGGTCAAACTTGCCATCTTTGACTCACGTAGCGCTTGGGAAAGCCTTAGGAATCAAATCTTCTTTATTCGTGGCCTCCTAGGCGCCCTTCTACTTTTTCTTCTTTATTGACTGTTTTTTCAGTGTTTTAAGGCACATAGGAAAGCAAGACTAGGTGAGGTGAACTTGTTTTCTTGCCCTTTCATCCTCCACTCTTTCCTCCATGAAAAAGTATGTATGAGCTGCAATTCCACCACTCATTAGCTTGCCCATGCGCCCTTGCCAATTCGTGAGCCTCATGACAGATTTGGGATCAGCTTTTTACACCTATGGGGGATTTGCCTATTTTGGATAAGCTTGCTTTATGCTAGTTTTGGATGCCTCCTTATGCATTCGACCTATTGATGTATTCTATATATACAACAACCTATGTTATTACAGGGTTGGCTATTGTACACTGAGTTAATATAATTTTGTGTTACAGCTCCATTTTCAGTCTCCATTGTTGACAATTTTGCATGATCAATTGTAATTTGTTGTGAGTGAAATTAATCTATTGCTGGTCAGAATTTCTACATGAGATTCATGATTTATGGCATTTGTAAAATTCAAAGACATGAAATGCATGACAGAATGGAAAATTTTCCTAAAATGTTATTAAACTTAATGGAAATATCATCTTTTCCAAGTGAAATGGGTTGTGTTCTATCACATTTCAAATTACTAGAACATATTTTATTTTGTTTTAGGAGTAGAAATAACCATGAACGAATTGATAACTTAGACATTATAAACATACTTTTTTTTATATAACGTGGGATACTTGTACTAAATTTTGAGAACCTTTCTTGCTTTTAGTCCCTAGATGATGTCCTTAGATTACCTCCTAGGATTGCTTAAGGTTGAAAGTATTGTAGGACGGTTGTTGGGTCATCTTGTTTGGTAGAATGTGCTCTTGGAATGTGAGTTCTTTGAGGATGAATTTGATCTCATTTGAAGATTGATCATGGAAAGGTGTCAAGACTCTATGCTATATATATGAAAAAAATCAAACAAACATCATGGAAAACATCTCCCATACAAATCTCTAACCTATTCCACTTAGTTGAGACTCTCAATTGAACGCATTTGAGAAATTTCTCCTTAGGTATAGATTGTGATCAACAAGGCAATTTGTATGTATTCGCTAGGATATCCTTTCTATCTCTTATCTCTTGTTAAATAATGATATCGGAGAGAACCCCCTCTGTAGCTAGTGCACTTTCCATACCTTTCATCGTCTATTAGGAAAAGCACCAAACTTGCTTCTGTTACTACAAAATCCTTATAGTTATTTGTAGGTTGACAAAATAGTTTTTCAAGTTCGTAATTTTACTTTTGATCACATCACTAATTGTATATATTTTTAATTACCATATAGGGTGGGAATGCATAAATTTTCATTTTGTTTCCACTGCCACAATTAATTTGGAATAAGTTGTCCAAATCCTTTATTGGTTATGTAATAATCCATGCATCATTATTGCTTATTACATCAAAAGTTATAATAATTTGAGTTTCTATGGTGGAAAGAGTTCATATTTTTAAAGGGTACTAGATCAATGGAAGAGCACTTTTCTTACAAGGAGGAGGTTGGTGGTTTGATTCCTCCATACCCTATCTAGAGAAATCCATGACTAATTAAATGGCCAATTAACAACAATCAATGACTAAATAAATGACCAGATAACTACACTTAGCGACTAACTAAATTACCAGTTAACTGGAATCAATGACTAAATAAATGACTAGTTAACAATAATCAATGAATAAATAAATCACCAATTAACAATAATGAATGACTAAAAAAAGACAATTGATAACTAGATAACAAAAATTAATGACCAAAAAAATGACTAAATATATGACCAACCTGAGAAACAATTCAAGCAATTTATGAATACGCGATAAATGACCAATTTGGTTGGGTAATAAGTGAATATTAATTTATGACCAATGGTCACGTGACCAGATTTAGTCATTTATCACCCATTTTTAGTCATTTTTTTAGTCATTTATCACCCATTTTGTACTAGTGTTCAAAGGTCCTCAACAAAGGTACCTAAATTCATTATATACATGGATTAAGATGTTATTATGTGATGAATAAAATTTTATATTGGAATTAGGTCACCCTAGTAGCTAAGTGTTTAGGTATGCAATGGGGAGCTGGGAGTTGTTCAAAAAACAAGTTGAATGAAGGTAGGAAAAGTATGAATGAAGAAATAATGAGTTGTGGATGTTGAGTAGAGAAGAATATGTGACAATAGAAGAGGTAGGATTACTGTGTGGAGGAAATATGTTTCAAAAAGATAGTGGGAAGAGGATTGTGGCATAGGTAGATAATTAGCACAATGAGTATCATGAAAGAAATTTATTCCTAGCACCCCATATTGAATGATTGTGGTAGTCAGAGGAAGAAGAAGGAGTGAATCTCAGCCCCCCCGAATAAATTCTCCCTGTTCAAAATAGGATCTATGAAGAACCCATAACTCCATGCGTATCTCCAACATCTGAGGTAAGAATTCCAAACCCGGTATTTCTAGTTAGTAACAATATGTAATAGTAATCAAAGTCACTGGTGGAGGTAAATTGGCTAGTGAAACAAAATATGTGAAACCCAATAATGATAGTACTCAAAATACAATGGAAGGGGTAGACACTACTCTAAGGATGTGTGTCTTCTAAGGGAAGGGGACAAATGATCTAGATTAGAAATTGTTTTTGTGTGAAGTGATATGAAAAGTGAAGCAAGTGCAAGATGATGATACCAAAATGGCACACTTGGTAACCACTTTTAGAGATCGCACTATGTCATGGTATATGAAGTATCAAACCACTGTGAAAATATAACTTTGGATGGGCTGAAGGAAGCATTGATAGAGGAATTTAAGAAGCCACAATATGAGACATAGTACATTATCGAGTTGAAGGAAATTAAGTAGTCAGTAAATGAGTTACTATGTGAGTTTGACCAAAGATTCAAAACGTTGATAGAAAAGATGGCATTCCAAATTCATGAAGAGAAACATAAAGAATGGTTTATTGTGGGCTTTTTGTTGCACATACTCGACCCATTTCTGCACCAAAATTCCTTGACGTAGTTGGATTCATTTTAGTTGGAAATGAAATCGGAAGCATCCCTAATAGGAGAAAGTAACACAGGGATGGTTCAAGTCCAAACACAACTTGTTGTGTTAATGATCTAGCTGCAAGAAATTGCTAAGGGGAAGGAAAAAAAGAGGAAATATGGTGTGCAACCTATACGATAGAGAGCCATAAGAATGAATTCCCAACATATATAAATTAATTGGAAATTGTAAATCCAAATCCCTTTCCCACTGGAGGTATCTGGTGTGAGATATGTAGAGGAAACCATTCTTCAAATTTTTTCCATACACTGTAGAAGTATGCAAGTATCCTTGGCAAGTTTATATTTCAAATTTTGTAAGTTGGTTGGTCATGATGAAAAAAATTGTCATGCACTAGATTTGATGAGGGACCACACTTAAAATACACATATAGTTTAAGGGGAGGTTTCACTAGAAGGTAAAGTATAGAAGAATAATTCCCAAAGGGATCATAACCAAATTGATAGAGGAGGATTTAGAGGTAGAGGTTGTGGTGGATTTGGCAGAGGAATAGGAAACTTAACCTATTATAATTGTGGATAGCCAGGACACTTCATAAGAGATTATCAGAACCCATGTTCGACATGTGCATATTCCATAGCATTGGATCATACTATTTAGGATCGTCCCTAATTGATAGACTAGTGGCAGGAAAAATGAAATCAAAACCAAAACAAAAACCAAAATCAAAACCAGAACTAGAATGTCTAGAATATATCTACAAAATGGAGATAGGATCAACCTACTATTCTAGTAGTTACATGTGGAGGACCTGCAATAGACGATGATAGAATAACACAAGAAAATTAGTGTGACCCATGCATTAGAAAAGCTAGATGCTAACCAACATTCAACCCTTAAAAGAAAAAAAGAGATCTATGTTGAAGTGAGAAAGGAGTTCAGATCATTATTTGTGGCTCATCCAGTGTATGAAATGTTTCCATCATATGATATGCCACAAGTATAAAAGTGAGAGAATCGACTAAAAAAATACTAAAAATTGAATATAAATGATTGGATTTAGACACGTGACTAATAGTCATTTATTTACAGTCACTTATAACGCAATTAAATACACGACTAAAACACTTTAGTTATTTATTGGTTGTTTTGATTAGTATGTTTAGTCATTTTAGTGATTAATTGCTATTAACTGGTCATTTATTTAGTCATTAGTCATTTATTTCTAGTCATTAATTCTTTTTAACTAGTCATTTGTTTCATCATTGATTATTGTTAACAAATCATTTATTTATTCGTTGATTATGGTCAACTAGTCATTTAGTTAGTCATTAAGTCCAATTAACTAGTCATTTATTTCGTCTTTGATTGTTGCTAGATGGTCATTTATTTAGTCATTGATTGTTGTTCACTGGTAATTTAATTAGTCATTGATTTGTGTAGATAAGGCATGGAGGAATCAAACCACCAACCTTCTTCATGTAATGAAGGTTCTCTTCCATTGAGCTAGAACCTTTAAATAGAAGAATCAATCTTAATGAAGTAGGCAACAAAATTATGCTAGTTATTTAAATGTTACATAGAAGAAAAAGAGATAAATTGCTCCATGCTTAAATGCCATGAGAGCATAAGAAAAACAAATGGTAAATACAATTGACTCTATGTTGAACACATATAGATAAACAAAAATACATAAACCAATAATCAAAGTACAATTAAATCTGCCCTGGAGTGTTTACCTTCCAATGAAATGCAATCATGATAACAATTAAGTAATATGACATAACAATATTCAAGCATGCAGAGGCATGCTAGCTAGGAAAATATTATAAACTAAATATTTCTAGTAGAATACATAGGGACACATAAGGAAATTTACCCAACCACCAACAATCGGTTTTATGCAATTCATAGCATTAGCCCATGATTAGCATTCATATATGAAAAATATTTTATGTAGTTGTCGTTAGTCACTGTTGTTGATAAAAAAAATTGTAACTATAAAAACAATATAATTTAAGCCACATCCAATGGTGAGCTCTATGACTACCAATGTAAAAATGTTAATCCCATGGGTTCATGCAACCTTCTTTCTTTCACTCACCATTCACCTCATGGATGAGCATAAGTATTGATTTAATAGCAATGTGCCCCACCAAATCTTGCTCAATTTTCATCCTCTTAGACATAATGGAGCTATACTTGGACTACAAATCCTTGTCACTAACAGGGGAAACAAGTTTACATGACAAAGATGGATCTTCTGATTTTTATTCATATAGTTGTGAATTAGGCACAAACTAATTCATTTGAGTACACCCATCCATGAGATGCCCTTAATGCTGTACCTAGTGAAGCAGAATCTGCAAAGCATTAGAATGATAAGTTTTTGAAGACACAATGTATCCATGGTAATACAACAATATTACATGTCATGAGTTGTTCTAATGCATTTACCTCATATGGATCAAACTACATACCCAAAAATTCATTTACAACATTCTATGAACTGATTGTTGCACTGATGTATGAATTGCAAAAAATGCTATGTTAACAGCTTAAACACTATTACTATTTGATTACTCAAATATGTGCTATTTTTTGAGGTGAAATATGAAATTAAATCAAGAAATTTAAATGCTCCATGAATAGAATGGACCTAAATAATGAATACATTGCATACCAATGCTACATTGGTGAAAATGTTACACTGCTGAAAAGGTGTATTTATTATGTACACAACAAAATGAAACCAAAACCCATTCAATTGCAAAGAAAAAAAAAACAATTCCAATTCCGAATTTAAGAAAATAAAAATTGATGCAACTTGGTAAGAAGACTACTTCTTGCACAAAAATTCGAAGTACAATCTAAAGATAAAGGAGGGTTTAGATAGTGATGTTCACCAATAGACCACCTCACTATTTGAAGTAAACTGTTATAAGAATGTAGACAGAACAAAATGTTCTAGTCTAATCCTTAGACTTTTGAAAAACACTAGACACATTTCAATAAAATTGACTCCACAATGGTGTAAGAACTATGAATCCTACAAGCATATCAAACAACAGTGCAAAGATACCATCAAAAAATAATAAACAAAAAATAAACAAAAGGTTGGACAATAAGACTGATATTAAATTGGTGTAAATGAAGGATATCCATTGTCTCCTATTCTTCTCAAGATGTATATAGACAAAATTATAGAACTTTTAGAAGAAATTGGATGCTCTAGGGCTATGTTAGCATATCTTAAAATTTAATTCCTCTTTAATGGAAATGTCATTCTTATAATCTCAAAATATCAAGGATGTGAACAAATAACTGTCAATTCCACATAATTCTAACTAAAAACTAGAATGAAAGGTAAGCATGTACACAAGAATCATGCTAATCAAATAAAAATATATGAGTATGTACACTAAAAAAACATACAAATGTATAAATATTGAAATTATTTTCCTGACCATATTAATCATGAACCACTGTCATATTAGAAGATGTTGGAAATCATGTTAAGGTATTCTAGATATGGTAAAAAAACATGGAAATTAGTCCTCTCATTTTCTTGCATTATTGCACAAGAGAGGGAAATGCAACATCTCATAAAAGAATTGTTATTGATCTCATTAAATTACTAGATGGATAATTTTATGATTATTAGGCTTTGAGCACAAGGAATTGGTCTCAAATACTTGGAAATATTTTAGAGAGGAAAACTCTTCCTTGGGCCCTAAAAAAATATTTTAGGAATCTAGGACCAAGAAATATGGTTAATGGGCATGTCTTCTTAAGAGTTTTCTTAACGTTAATGTGTGAAAATTGATGCTATTAAGAGGTTTTGATAACTAATGACAGGTTTAAGCCCTCAACCTAGTTAAGATAATAAACCTAGTCCTTATCCTAAATTAATCTTATAGGTATATATGGATAACAATTATTGGTTGAGGCAACACAAATGACTTTTTGAGAATATATATGGTCTTATAATAGGGATAGAAGGGGGAATTGGAGGAAATATAACTAGGTATAAGTATTTAGGGAATAGACATGATTAAGAGAGGAAACTCGAGATTTGAATCTTAGAGGAAACATCTAGGCATATAAGATTAATAAGTATACCTTGAACCCCCACATAAGATCTCCTAAGGATA
Organism: Pseudotsuga menziesii; assembly: GCA_001517045.1. Taxonomy (NCBI): domain Eukaryota; kingdom Viridiplantae; phylum Streptophyta; class Pinopsida; order Pinales; family Pinaceae; genus Pseudotsuga; species Pseudotsuga menziesii. The sequence goes on along the minus strand of LPNX010581527.1, from coordinate 79,660 downwards.
TCCTTGGCATAATATGTGGGGTATTAATGTAAGTAAGAGGTTTTAAGCACTATATATGGGAATTTAAGACCTTAAGATGCTTGACGAACTAACCCCAAGCCTTAGTCCCTAATAAAATATTTTTTGCATCCAAGTCCAAATACAATAGCTCGAACCACTACAAGTGACATATTGGGTGTATTATTTACCTTTGAGTGAGGAAATCAACACCATTATGAGGTTTTTTCTAACATACATGGATCTTAGTTTTATGTATAATCTCATAGGATGAAACTCGGGGATTGAACCCTAAGGTAAGCTTTAAAACAAACCCATGAAGTCCCAACACTATCTTTGGAATCTGAGTGTTGACACTGGATATGAGAACACATGACATAGTTAGGGGAGGAATCATTGGAATTAGGCCCTAAAGGAATGTTTTAGGCATATCAGGCTAAGAGTGAGACTCAAACTATCACATAGGAGATTATGCTATGCATAGGATATCATTATTCTTAAAGTGGGATATGGGTGGAAATATGTGGTTTTATGCACTAGGAATGCATCTTAGAAAATGGTTGGTGATGAAATTGAAATAAGTATACCATAATATAATATTATTAAGGTAATGGGCAATGATCAAGGTCATTAGCCATAACATACACCTATGACCCTGTAAAGTTGATATTTGGCATAATAGGACCAGATATGGGTACAATCATGAGTTTTTGCATAGAGGGATGGATCACAATTCCTTAAATGGAGTCATAAGAGGAAAAAAAGAGACTTATGTAGGTGTCCAAATTCCTTGGTAGTGACATTACATGGAATGAAACCATGATTGTTTCCCTAAACAAACCATTAAGCAATCCAGATTCATTGAGGCACTATGTATGTAGGTCTTATGGCCTTATGGCCTTGGACATGATTAACGGAGGAGACCTAAATATCGACCCTTGAAGGAATATTACAACCACTCAGGGCTAAGAAGGTTTCCTCCACCAACAACACATGGCCTATTAAGAGTATCATTAGCCTATAATTGAGGATGTTGGTGTCATTAGGTGTTTTGAAAAATATGTACATGTCTCAGGGCATTGGGAGTGATGTTATAAGGAATAATAAAATGCCTTTATCCTTAAAGAAATCATTAAGTCATCTAAATCCATGAATTATAATTCCTCAAAGCACCATGCATGACTTCGCAGAGGTATCCATCGTACTATGTATCTAAGTCTTGTAACCTTGGGGCCTTGAACATGGTTTTCCTCCACCAACTACACAAAACCCCCTAATTGTATTCTTGGCCTATGATTGAGGATGTTGTTACCATTGGGTACTTTTAAGTAGTATGCACTTATCTCAAGGACTTCAGAATGTTCTTATAGGGAAGAATACAATTCCTTTGGAATTGTATTCAATGATGAAGAATACAATAAAGAAATAATTGAGGAATTTTGAGCCATGAAAACTACCTAAAAGCACCATTTATTACTTCAAAGGGGTATCTATGGTTCTATGTGTCTAGGTCTTATGGCCTTGGTGCCTCGGACATGGTAAGTGGATGGGACCTAAATCTAGAGCTCTAAATTATTCTTTTATCCATTTAGGGATAAGAATATTTCCTCCACTAAAAACACATGGCATATTGAGGGTATCATTGGACTATGATTAATTATGTCATTTCCATTAGGTTGTTTTGTCTAGTATTTACATGTCTCATAGCCTCGGTAATGATGTTTCATGGAAAATGATCATGTATTTGGTCCTAAAGCAATGATCGAGGCATAAAGAGAGAGAAACAATGCTTGCAGCACCATGCATGACCTTGCATGGATATCCATTCCACTATGTATTCATGTCATGGGGCCTTGGGGCCTTATCCATGGTCAAGGGAGGAGACTTAAACCTCTATCCCTAAAGAAATGTTATATCCATCCAAGGATAAGAATATCTCCTCAACCAACCACACACTACCTCTTGAGGGTATCATTGGCCTATGATTGAGGATATTAACATCATTATGTGGTTTTGAGAAGTATGTAAGTGTATTAGGGCCTTGGGAATGGTGCTCTAGAGAATAAGATCACGCCGTTGGCACTAAATAAACCACTGAGAAATCTAGAGCCATGAGAAATTCCTCAAAGCACCACACATGACTTTGGAAGGATATCGATTGAGATTTTTATCTAGGTCTTGGGGATTTGATGGCTTGAACATGGCCAGTGGAAGAGATGTGAACCTTAGGAAAAAATAAATCCTTTATCCATCTAAGGCTAAGAATGTTGACTCAACCTACTACACATGGCCTATTAAGGGTATCATTTGCCTATGATTAAGGATAATGATTTAATTAAGTGGGTTTGTGAAATATGTATGTGTCTTGATGCCTTGGGAAAGATATTGTAGTGGAAAGAACATGCCTTTACCCCTAAATAAACCATTGAGCCATTGAAAACCATGAAAAAAATCCTTAAATCACCATGTGTTACTTTGCAAGGGTTTCTGTGGCACTTTGTATCTAGGTTTTGGGGACTTCGCGGATTGGACATGGTCATGGGAGGAGGCATGAATCTCAATCCATAAAGGAAACTTATAGCCATATAGGGATAATAAGGTTGTCTCCAACAAAAACACATGGCATTTTGAGGGTATCATTGGCCTATGATTGAGGATGCCAAGACCGTTAGGTGGTTTTGAGAATTATGTACATGTCTTAGGGTGTTGGGAATAAATTTCTTTGGAGGAAGACAATGCTTTTGGTCTTAAAGAAATCATTGAGGAATCTAATCCATGAACAATTCCTCGAAGAACCACACATGAATTTGTATGGATATCCATGACATTATGTATCTAGGTTTTGTGGTATTAGAGCTTAACATGGTTAGTGGAACATACTTGAATATAGGGCCCTAAAGGAATCTTCTAGTCATCCATGGATAAGAATGTTATCCCCACCAACCACACATGACCTTTTAAGGGTATACATGATCTATGATTAGGGATGTTGGTGCCACTAGGTGGTTTTGCGCACTAAACACATATCTTGGGGCCTTAGGAATGACATTCTATTGAATAGGACTATGTTGTTAACCCCAAATAAATCATTTAGGAATCTAAATCAATTAAGAATGCCACACAACACCACACAAGGCTTCACACGATATCCATGGTACTACGCATCATTGGGACTTGGGGAATTGGACATGGTCAAGGGAGGATACCTTAACCTCAGTCCCTAAAGGAATCTTCTATCCATATGGGAAAAAGAAGGATACCTCAATCAACCACACATGGACTCATGATGGTAGATTTGGCTTATCATTGAGGATTTTAGTGCAACTAGATGGTTTTGAGTAATATCTACGCGTGCCAAGGCCTTGGGAATGCTATTATAGGGAAGAAGACAATGTGTTTTTCCATAAATTAATTACTGGGACATTTCAAGATTTGAACAATGCATCAAGCCATCATGCATGAATTCATATGGGTATCCATGGAACTATGAATCTAGGTTTTTTGCCTTGGGGCCTTTGACATTGTCAATAAAGGACACTTGATCCTCAATCCATAAAGGAATATTCTAGCCATCTAGGTCAAAGGAGGTGTTATCCACTAGCCACACATGGACTCTTATGTGTATCATTAGCCTATGATTGAGGATGTCAATGACATTAAGTTGTTTTTAGCAATATGTAGGTGTCCTAGGGGCTTGAGAATGATGTTTTAGGGAAGAAGACCATGCTTTTGGCCTTAAATAAATTGTTGAGGAATTCAAAGCGATGAACACTACCTCAAAGCATCATGCATGACATTAGAGTGGTATATATGGCACTTTGTATAGGTCTTGTGGCCTTGGGGCCTTGGACATGGTTAATGGAGGAGACCTAAATCTAAGGCTCTAAAAGTATCTTCTAAACATCTAAAACCAAGTAGGTTTCCTCCACCAACCACACATGGCCTATTGAGGGTATCATTGGCCTATGATTCAATATGTTGGTGCCATCAGGTGGTTTTGAGAATTATGATTGTGTATTAGGCCTTTAGAATGACATTATAGGGATGAACACCATGCCTTGGATCTAAAGAAACCATTGAGGCTTCTAGATCCATGCATAATTCATCAAATAATGACACATGACTTTACATGGATATCCATGGTTCTATGTATCTATGTCTTGTGGTATTAGGGTATTGGACATGGTAATGGAGGAGACCTCCAACTCAAGTTCTAAAGGAATATTCTAACTATGTAGGGATAAGAAGGTTTCCTCCACCAACAATAGGTGGATTTTTTGGATTATGATTGGCCTATGACTAATGATGTTTATGCCATTGTGTGGTTTTGAGAAATGTGCATGTCCTAGGGAATTGGGAATATTTTCCATGGAATAATGCCATGCCTTTGGCCCAAAAGAAACCATTGAGCCATCCATAGCCATGAACAATGCCTTAAAGTGCCATTGGAATTTAAGTACAAATATTCATACCATTAAGGGATTTTAAACACCAATAAGGGCCATAAAGTCTGATGACATTATTAAGAAAATAAAGCATAATTACCTAAAGGAAGCTTCTAATCATCTACATCTAAGAAAAATTCCTTTAACTACCACACATGACCTCTTGTTGGATTCACTTTCATTTGAGTGGTTATATGGATTCCATTAGAACTTTTTGAGCTCTAGGTATTGATCTCGAGTAACTTGACATGGTTGGGGTAGGAAAATCAAGCCTTAATCCTTAAATGAATATCCTAGGCATCTAAGGCAGAGAAGGACACCTCAAACTTCCACACATGGCTAGGTCCTCTCTCTCTCTAATTCCTCAAGGATGCATTTAAGAACCACACTCGACCTCTCTCTTTCTCTTATGTATCCTTCCTATATCCTTCTCTCTCTCTTTCCCTAATTTGTCCCTCTCTCTGTCCCCATTTCCTTATACCTTTCTATCACTCTCTGCCTCTCTCTACCCATATTTTTATCTCTCTCTCTTTTCTACCCTCTTTCTTTATCCCTCTTTCTATCTCTCTCCCCCTTTCCTAGTCACCCCCCCTCTCTCTCTTTCCTTGGCTCCCTATCTCTTCCCCAATGCTCCCTCTCACTCCATGCCCCCTCAGGTATACCTCTCGGTCCCTCTATTTCTCTTTCTCTTTGTTTCCCCTTTCCCTCCCTCTCTCTCCCTCTCTTTGTGTTTCACGCTACCCCTCTCTAGTCCCCCTTTTCCTTAACTACCCCTCCTGTCTCTCTAACCTCCCTCTCTTTTTCCATTTCTCTCTTTTTCCCTTTCTCTCTCTATCCCCCCTTTAACTAACTACCCCCCTCTCCTTCCCTCCTTCCCTCCCCTCTCTCTCTACCCCACCCTCTCTCTAATAAATATTGTCCTCTATCTCTCTCTCTTCCATATCTAGCCCCTATATCCCCCTTTGTCCCTTTCTGTAACCTGCCTCTCTCTCCACCTTTCTATCTTTATTTTCCTCTCTTGATCTATCTTTCTATCTCTCTCTTTCTTTCCTTACCCCCACTCTATCTCTCCCTCTCCCTCTCTCTCTCTCTCTCTCTCTCTCTCTCTCTCTCTCTTCCCCTCTCCCTCCCTTGCCCCTCTCTGTATCCCTCTTCCTTCCTCCTCTCTCTCTCTCTCTTCCCCCTTATGTATCGATTTGCATCTCCCCCTTTCTCTTCAATGTAACCCCCCTTCTCTCACCCCTTTATATCTCTCTCTTCCTCTACCCATCCCTCTTTCTATCTCCCTCTCAATTTCCCTATGCCCCCCTCCCTCTCTCCCTCTCGCCATGCCCCTGGCGTTGTCTCTCCCCTTCCCTCCCCTCCCCCTCTCTCTTCTTGATTAACCACCCTTCTTTCTGCCCCTTTCTCTATTCCTTTCTATCTATCTATTCCTTTCCATTTTTCCCCTTCTTTCTCCCTAGCTCCTCCTTTTCCCCTTGTCTTTTTCTCTCTCCCTACATGTCTCCCTCATATACCCCCTCCTTCCCTTTTTGTAAGCCCCCCTCTTCCCCTCTCCTTCATCCTCCCTCTCTCTCCTTATCATTTTTTGTTAATAAACAAATAATAATATACAAAACAAAATATATCCATATGATAATAATATAACATAATATATTAAATTATTACAACATATATCACCACATTAATAGAATAACAAATTAAATATAACATCTACAAAATGATTAGACATCATCAAAGGAAGAACATGTATCAACAAAATTGAACCCAGGGTAGATGGAATGAAATCCATATAGCCCCACCAACAAACCACTGTATCCTTGAACATAAATAAATATCATAATATAAAATAACATATTAATGAAAATAAAATAATCAAAAACATATAGTAATATCATATATATATATATATATATATATATATATATATAATGATTTATAATAAATAATACTATACCAATAATAATAATTATATATCATTGTTTAAATAACTGAGAAATGCATATATCATTAGGTCGATTTTACCATGTTTATACCATGTAATGATCTCTGTAATGTGCTCATCTGATTAGGCATTGAGGACCAAAACCACTAACCTATGTGATTCTTGTGGGTTCGAGAGGTTACTGACAGTTAGGGAATCATCTAAATATTGATGCCATCTATAGAAAATCTAGGGCATCATCATGTTATCACCATTAGGTCAAGAAGGGACACTAGGGACAAAGGCCACCATCATGCATGCCATCTAAGCATTATTTAATGATGCATGCACTCATTTAAGTCTCCATGCACATGCATGCAAGTCAACTACAAATTAGAAAACAAAGTGACCTAATTAGGTCAAAAATTAGGGTTTTTGCAGTTGAAAGTTATAAAAGGAAGATAAAGTGAAAGGAGACTCACTTTTGATGATTACTATTTTGGAGCTATTGAATAGCAGCACAGGGTGGAACACAACAGTTGGGGTTGGAGATGACATCTTCATCTAGTGGGGTTTCGACAGTGAGATATCTACCCTAGTCTCATTCAAGGTAAGCCATATAGGTTTACCATTTGCTCTTCCATTCATTCATAGTTATACAGTATACTACAGATATTGTTGCAGGGGCACATGTGCAGCCATAGGGGGTTTTCAGCCATAAATCCCTAATCATTCGCTGGGTCTTCAGATCTCAGTTTTACTTCAAAATTCAAGCACCATTCTCATCATCGGCATCTTACTCTAGTACCTGGTGATTATCAGATCCGATCGTGCTCATCCTGAGCAGTTGTTAGCCTTTTTGGGATCAAGGGGGCGTGAGTAGCTGCACCTTTAGAACAATTCGCTAGCTTTCCTAGAGACCTTAGAACTTCTCCATGTGCCAGGAATTCTCTCCGACACAGGAAGGCTATTAGTCCTGCAAATCAGTAGCTTCATCGTACACTTCCTTCACTGAAAACGTCACCCTTAGCTGATCTAGGGTTCGTGCTGCTGGGGTTTCATCGGAAGTAGAATATATCAGTTCGTCTCTGATTCATATCTTGATGGATGCATACTCTCTTAGGAGTAGTCCAACCATCTTATCAATGGTAAGTGTTCATTCTATCCTACAAACCCTAACCCTAATTTTTGCTATAAAATAGGGATTTTTGCATGGCAGTTTGCATGCTCGGTTGTATCAACGTATTTGCTTAGAATTATAAAAAATCAGGATTTGGGATATTACAGTGGTATCAGAGCTATCTTCTTGGCCAGTTGTGGGCTTAAGAAATGAGACATAGATGAATACAGAAGGAGACCCTTTTGTAACCTATAGGAGAAGAAAGAGTAGATACACAGGGGAATTTGAGGATATCCAACTAGAGGATATCAGTTCAGACATGGAACAAACATGTATACACTCTAATAAGGGAAAAGGAATGGGAGAAGAGGAGGACAGGATAGATTTTCATAACTTAGTATGTGCATTGCAAGACTTAGCTAAAGGGCAAAAAGATGTACTCAATGCGATCAATAGATTATCTGCGAAACCAAAAATAGGTATCAACAGGACACCTCCCTCACCAGTAGACCAAAGATATACAAGTAGCAGTGGAAATGTTGCGTACACTAATATATAGAATACACCGCATCCAACAGGCCTACCATGCCTCACTTCTTAGCAGATACAGTAGGTGGTCCAGTCATGCAGGTAGAACCTAGCGAACTTTTTGGGGCTTATTTGTAGGAATATAGAGACTTAGGGGATGAGTTTCATGCTGCCATGTCTTTTTCAGATTCCTGCAACATGAAGAGTAGGAACAGGCCCAGGAATTTCAACAAGGGATTCAATCACAACTATGAGTTACAGAAGACCTTGGGAAGGTTGACCATCCCAAACTTTGATGGGACTCACGGAGGTTAAGTGAGGATATGGGTTCAAAATTTGGATACCTATTTCCAAATCAATCCCATGAGAGAGACAGATGCCATTAAATTGGCTACACTCCACCTGGATGGAGAGGCTCATGAGTGGCGGTACCATGAATTGGTGACATTAGGTCACAACACCATACACTCCTACGGTGAGTTCACTCAGAAGCCCATGGAACGGTTTGATAGAAAGGATCCAGAGATACATTTTAGGGAGTTGGCTCAACTCAAACAGATAGGCAGTGCAGAAGCCTTCATCTCAGAATTCCAGAGGATAGCGGTCATGGTAATAGATGTGTCAGAGAGCAGGTTGACTATGTTATTCACTGAGGCCCTAACAGAGCCACTACGGGGATGGGTGAAAGCCTACAAACCCCTCACTCCGAAGGATGCCATTAGCAGAGCCAGAGATCTATAGGATTCCATCCCCAAGAACAAGTTCCTGCTCAAAACCAACTTTCCTGTTAGGGACAAGGACAAGAAACCTTTCCAGCAAGATGTTCCCAAGAAAAAATGGTTAGACGAGGACACTAGGAAAGACTTGACGAGGAAGAAACTATGTTTCACTTGTTAGGAACCATGGGTACCAGGACACAGGTGTGTAGGGAAGGTGAAGGCTCACTACATTGAGGTATATTCGGAAAGTGATGAGGATGACTATAAGCAGGAGGCCACAGAAGAAATATGGGCAGCTGAGGAAGAATCACACCAGGGTGATACACCAGAGGGAGTCATTGCTACATTATCTGGAGTACCAATATTCCATACTCTCAGAGTCAGAGGAGTAGTACAGGGTCACAGAGTAGGAGTATTGATTGATGGGGGAGCAACCCACAATTTCATTGACTCCACTTGGGTAGCCAAGAGAGGTATTTAGACCGAGAAGTTCGAAGGATTCATTGTAACAGTAGCTGGGAACTCCAGCATGGAGTGCAACTACTGGATTCCAAAATTGAATGTCACCTCAGGTAACTATCAGATGACATATTCCTTCTATGTAGTAGATGTATTGGATACTCATGTAGTATTGGGTGTTTAGTGGCTTTATTCCATAGGGAAATACACTACAGACTACAGGGCAATGGAAATGGAATTCTAGGGGCTAGATGAAAAGTGAGTAGTTTTGAGGGGCATGAACAGTTATCCCCCAAAACCGGTCTCATCACAGAGAATGGAGGAAGTAATCCGAAAATATGATATAGAATGGTCGACAGAATGTTTGGTCACCTTTAGGAAACCCACATAAACTAGCACATGACACCCAAGTGACATTCAGGCCTTGTTACAGAAGCATGAAAAGGTTTTTCGGGACCTTCCATCAGGTAGATCACCAGACGGAGGCTTTGAACACATTATTGAGCTAGATGAGGGGACACAAGCAGTTATCACGACTCCTTACCGGCACCCCAAAAGATACAAGGATGAGATCAATAAAAAAATCAAAGAATTACTCGAGCTTGGATACATTCGGCCCAGTTCTAGCCCCTTCGCATCCTCAGTAGTATTGGTCAAGAAGAAGGATGGCACACTGCGAATGTGCATTGAATATAGAGCACTCAACAAAAAAGACCATTAAGAATAGGTATCCCATCCCTAGAATTTATGAAATCATGGATGAACTTCGTGGAGCCAAATAATTCTCCAAGAATGATCTTTGCTCGGTGTACCATCAGATTCTAGTAAGGGTCCAAGACATCTCCAAAACAACTTTTCACTATCACTATGGTCACTATGAGTTTTGGTCATGCCTTTTGGAGTTACCGATGCTCCAGCCACTTTTCAGTCATGCATGAACCATACCTTCTGAGTTCAGCTACGTAAGTTTCTGCTAGTATTCTTTGATGACATCCTGATTTACAGCAAAACATGGGAGGAGCATCTGAAACACCTGAACGAAGTACTGAGCATTCTAGAAGAACACTCACTTTACGTGAAAATGTCCAAGTGTGAATTTGACATGAAGGAAATGTTGTACCTAGGGCACATAATCAATGAGGAAGGAGTACAGGTTGACATGGAGAAAATTTGAGCTATCAGAGATTGGCCCACGCCAAAAATAGTCACAGAATTGAGAGGTTTCTTAGCATTGTGCACCTATTACTGACGGTACGTTAAGGGATTCTCCCAATTTGCAGCACCACTCACATATCTCACAAAGAAGGGAGCATTCACATGGACAGGCTTAGCACAAAAAACTTTTGAGGAGATGAAAGTTATTATGAGTTCTTGTCCAGTTTTAGCATTACTAGACTTCTCACAACCCTTTGTAGTGGAATGTGATGCCTCAGGGGAAGGGTTAGGAGCAGTATTGATGCAAAATCATCACCCTATTGCAATTGAGAGTCGTAAATTGAATAACTACAAGCACCACTACTCCATTTATGACAAAGAAATACTAGCCATCTTACATGCTCTCACGAAATTCAGACAGTACCTAGTGGACAGTAAGTTCAAAATCAAAACAGATCATAACAGCCTCAAGTATTTCCTAGAGTAGAAGGAACTGAATGAGCACCAGTAGAAATGGGTCATCAAAGTACAAGCCTATGATTTCGAGATCGAGTATGTAAAAGCTAAGAATAATGTAGTAGATGATGCATTATCCAGGCGTCCCGCCTCATTATCTCTCAGGAGTATATCCACATATTGGAGGAAACTTCTCTTAGTAGAATACTCCAAAAATAAATTTGCTTGCGAATTATTGGATGGACAAATTCAGGATGATAGGTACAGGGTTGTTGATGACATCTTCTATTACAAGAACAGGATATACCTCGTCCCAGAATCCACATTGAGGAAAAAGATCATTCAGGTAGCACATGACTCTCCATTATCAGGACATCATGGTTTCTTGAAGACCTACAGACAGATCCGAGAGAGGTTCTCATGGAAAATCCTCAAGGGGGAAGTTATGCAGCATGTATGGGAATGTAGCATCTGTCAAAAGAACAATATTGATAACATCCATCAAGCAGGGTTGCTTCAGCCACTACCAATTCTAGAACAGAATTGGGAAAGCATCTCTATGGACTTCAATATAGGGCTGCCCAAGGTCCAAGGACGAGATTGTTTATATGTAGTAGTTGGTAGACTAACCAAGTTTGTACATTTCTTTTCTATATCATTAGATTACTCTGCAGCTCAAGTAGCTAAGTTATTCTTTAGGGAGGTCTTCAAGTTACATGGGTTACCTAAGACCATTGTCAGTAATCGGGATAGCAGATTCACAGGTGCCTTCTGATAGGAACTATTCTGATTAGTGGGGACCGAGCTGGATCCCAACCTGAGTTATCATCCCGAGAGCGATGGACAAACTGAAATAGTCAACAAGTGGATTGAAGGATATCTAAGGAACTACGTAACAGGGAAGCAATGAACCTGGATCTAATGGCTACATTTAGGGGAGTATTGCTACAATACTACCTATCACATGTCTATTAGGATGACTCCTTTTAAGGCATTATATAGTTACGAGGCCTTGGACTATGCAGATTTGGAATTTGGGGATAGTAGGGCTCCTAAGGCAAAGGATTGGATACAGGACAGTCAAGATATTCTTAAAATCTTGAAGGAAAACTTGCAGACAGCCCAGAATTAGCAGAAGTTATATGCAGACAAACATAGGATTGAGCAGAGCTTTGAGGTAGGGGATTTGGTATATTTAAGGCTCCAACCTTACAGACAGTCTTCGCTTAAGAATAGAGGAGCAAAAAGGTTAAAACCTTGCTTCTATGGACCCTACAGAATAATCAGGAAGGTGGGAGAGGTGGCATATGAACTAGAACTACCACAAGAAAGTAAAATTCACAAAGTGTTCCATGTGTCCAACCTAAAAAAGACCCTTGAGAAACACATTGCCCCATCAACAAAATTACCTCTTTTAGATGATGAAGGACTGCTAATACTGATTCCTGAATGGATCATACAGAATAGAGAAAGGAAACTCAGGAACAAGGTAATTAGGGAATACTTGGTTCATTAGAAGGAACTACCACCAGAGGATGCCACATGGGAAGGTGAACAGGTATTGCAGCATCCCAGTTTGTAGTTGATTAAGGATAAGCAATCTCAAACGAGGAGGACTGTAATGTACTCATCTGATTAGGCATTAAGGACCAAAACCACTAACCTATGTGATTTCTGTGGGTTCGAGCGGTTACTGACAATTAGGGAATCATCTAAAGACTGATGCCATCTATAGAAAATATAGGGCATCATCATGTTATCACCATTAGGTCAAGAAGGGCCACCAGGGCCAAAGGCCATCATCATGCATGCCATCTAAGCATTATTTGATGCATGCACTCATTTAAGTCTCCATGCGCATGCATGCAAGTCAACTGCAAATTAGAAAATAAAGTGACCTAATTAGGTCAAAGATTAGGGTTTTTGCAGTTGAAAGTTATAAAAGGAAGATAAAGTGAAAGGAGACTCACTTTTGATGATTATTATTTTGGAGCTCTTAAATAGAAGCAGAGCGTGCAACACTGCAGTTGCGGTTGGAGACGGCGTCTTCAGGTAGCGGGGTTTCGGCAGTGAGATATCTGCCCTAGTCTCATTCAGGGTAAGCCATACAGGTTTACCATTTGCTCTTCCATTCATTCATAGTCATCCAGTATACTGCAGAGATTGTTGCAGGGGCATGTGTGCAGCCGTAGGGGGTTTTCAGCCAGAAATCCCTAATCATTCGCTGGGTCTTCAAATCTCAGTTTTAGTTTGAAACCCAGGCACCATTCTCATCATCGACATCTTACTCCAGTACCCGGTGATTATTAGATTCGATCGTGCTCATCCTGAGCAATTATCAGCCTTTTCGGGATCAGGGGGCATGAGCAGCTGCACCTCTAGAACAATTCACTAGCCTTCCTAGAGACCTTAGAACTTCCACATGTGCCAGGCATTCTCTCTGGAACAGGAAGGCTATTAGTCCTGCAAATCAACAGCTTCATCGGACACTTCCTTCACTGGAAACGTCACCCTTAGCTGATCTAGGGTTCGTGCTGTTGGGGTTTCACCGGAAGTAGAAGATATTAGTTCATCTTCGATTCATCTCTTGATGCATGCATCCTCTCTCAGGAGCAGTCCAGCCAGCTTATCGGTGGTAAGTGTTCATTCTATCCTACAAACCCTAACCCTAATTTTTTCTATAAAATAGGGATTTTTGCATGGTAGTTTGCATGCCCAGTTGTATCAGCATATTTGCTTAGAATTAGAAAATATCGACATTTGGGATATTACAATCTCCTTCCTGCTATGTATCCATGTACATTAATCCCATGACATTGATTATCAGGTTTTAGGGTAATATCGCTATAGTGGATGATAGTTGTTCATTCCCGTGACTGTTTACAATTGTTACACGATGGCATAAAGGAAGGTCCTATGGATTATTGCCGACTTTGGGAGAAGGTATAGTGGATGTGTCACGTCCCCGTGCCTCCAACCAACAAAAGGATGCGATCCGTGACTTAAACCACCCGGGCTGAGAGCCCCATGAACATGTACATGGATAAAATTGCATAAACAGAATGCTGCAGGAAAATGCATTACAGTGAAACATGCACAGATACCATTGTTTATCATACATAGATGCATTCATTTGTCATACACAGCGGAAACAACATACATTCCTACAAGCATCCTTTCAACATGTTCATCATTTTTATTAACAGAAAATTAAGCTGCAGAAGTAAAATGAACAAGAGCACTTATTTTATGATGAACTCGGTCCGCAACCAGCTACGTCACTGCAACGTTCCTCCCAACCATAGGCCAGCGTGCTCCTTAATCTCTCAGCAACGCTACCACCCCCGAGCTAGGCACGATTCACCAAGGAATAAGGGAACTAGCAGGCTTACACATAGCCAAGGATATTCAATACACAACCAAGCCAACACAGTTGGGTTTATCAGGCCATCCAGGAGTTGGGAAATGCTAAATGCTAAGCTGGTGAGCTCATTACAGAGCCAAGAAAACCTACACCAGAACTAGCATGACCTCTAAGACACCCAAACACACCCAACACAAGGAACCAATCCCTTCTCTGCTACACAGTCCCTCAGGCCTTGCATTCCCTTCCAGTGCTATTAAGGGGTGATGGAGAAGAAGGCCAACCCTCTAGCTCTGTCTGTGTGTCTTCCAGCCACCAGGTTTATCAAGCAAAACTAAGCCCCCATCCCTGCTCCTCTCACAGTCCGAAGACCAACCATTGCACTCATGCAATTAATTTAGCTGTCACAGCTTAAAGAGGGAAAACGAATTCTGAGTCATTCTTGGCCCTATCGTGGCCAAAATGACTCTCAGGTGAATTTACAACAGTCCCCAACATGTAAGGAAGACCACAACAACCACAGCCACAACGTGGGAAAACACAGCCCGTCCTGGGCAACGAGATCACCAAGAAAACATATACAGACCACGCTGGGGAAGAGATTACAGTCTCCCATCCTGTGGGTGAGCATGAGCAACAATGCAGAACCCACAATTAGTCGGTGGGGAGTGGATATGACCACATCATCCGCAAATCCGCAGGGGAAAATACTACGTGGGTAAAACCCAGAAGGTTCTGTGTGTGAAAGAGAAAACGAGAATTCCACTCCTGTGTAAAGGTGAACAAAAACGACAGGCAAAAAAAAATGGAGAATGTAGATCAGAAGTGCGTGAGAGATTTAGCACTACCGTGGAGAGAGTGGTAAACCTGCGTGAGTGATGGCAGTCATTTTTCCCAGCCATAGTGAAGTCAACCATGGGTGGAGTGTGTGTGTGGGTGAGGACTGACAGTCCTGCCACCCCACTCCCAAAGATCATAACTGTCTCAACCACCAGCAACCTTTCTTAATGAAAGTGGTTGGGTAAGGCAAGGAAAAGAAGACACATGGGTATTTTTCTCTCATTGGCCAAGGTTTGACAAATTCCCCCACATCCTCATCCTTGGGAAAATCATGCCCCTTTCTCATTTTAGTTGCCGCGATCGTAGCTGGTTGGATTCATTTAATTAATTATAGATGGGTATTTACATGATGACCAACATAATATATGTCGCATGCCCTGATATGACATCGGTGACAATTTAAATCCAAAACATAGCATAACCGACCAATGGTGGGGCCTTGGCCTTTAGCTCCACACCATGGTCATTTACAATATATACATCATCATATACATCTAATGCAACGGGGTCAAAAACGGGGTGTTACATTCCCCTCCCCCTTCAATAGGACTGTCCCCAGTGCTTACAAAATTGAACAAAATGCTACACTGGTATCGCCTTAGTGTTTCGCAAAATTGAACAAAAATGGATGTGCCAATCGCACGGTATCCTCTAGCTCCCATGTAGCCTCTTCAGGTCTGAAGTGCTCCCATTGCACCTTTACCTTCCCTATGGCTCGGTTCCAGAGCATGGTGACCTTCCTATCGAGGATGCGCATTGGCTCGATTCGAAACTCCCCCTCGGGTTCCACCTAAATCACATTCCAATTTATCACATGGTTAGGATCATGTACATATCTCTTAAGCAAAGAAACATGAAAAACATTATGAGCTCTAGTGCTAGCAGGCAATGCAAGTCTATATGCAACTGGCCCTATTCTTTCAAGCACTTCAAACGACCCACAATATCTTGGTGACAACTTGGCACAACTTCCAAGCTTCAAGGAACTCTTCCTTGCCCTCACTCTGAGGTAAACATGATCCCCAACACTGAACTCCCTGTTCACCCTATGCTTTTCTGCATAGATTTTCTATCTGTCCTGTGCTGCTTTCAGCTTCTGCCTGATCTTTACGACCTCTTGCTCCATTTCATTGAGCAATTCTGGTCCAAGCACAATCCTGTTCACTGGATTATCCCAAGTCACTAGTGTCCTACACCTTCTTCCATACAAAGCTTCATACGGACTCATCCCCAAGGATGCCTGATGTCCATTGTTATAAGCAAACTCTACCAAGTGTAAGTAATATTCCCACTTGGTTGGTTTGTCCATTACGTACATGCGAAGCATGTCTTCAAGCACCTGATTAACTCTTTCTGTCTACCCATCTGTCTGAGGATGGTATGCAGTGCTGAAGTTTAGCTTTGTACCCAAATCTGCAAACAACCCCTTCCAAAAGTTGGAAGTGAACTTGACATCTCTGTAAAAAACTATTGCCTTTGACAATCCATGCAATTTGAATATCTCCTTCATGAAGATTTTTGCAATGTCGCCAGTCTCATATGTAGACTTAATCGGTATAAAATGTGCTGCCTTAGTCAACTTGTCTACCACAACCATGATGGAATCATGTTGTCTCCAAGTCATCGGCAATCCTGTAACAAAATACATGGAAATAACTTCCCATTTCCATTCCAGCACTGGCAAAGGCTGCAACAAACCTGCTGGATGTTGATGTTCAACCTTTACTTGCTGACATTTCATACACCTTGAAATGTATTCAGCCATGTCCTTTTTCATTCTTGGCCAAAAGTACTGCTTTCTAGCTGTAGCAATTGTCTTCTGATATCCCGGGTGACCAGAATACGGAGCTTGATGGATTTCATCCATGACAACTCTCCTCAAATCTGCTACATCCGGAATATAAATTCTGCCTTTATAAGTGAGAAGTCCATCTTCTTCCAATTTATATCCCTCTTACCTCTTCTCAAGACTTTGCTGCTGCAACTTGTCTTTTACTTGCTCATACAATTCATCTCCAGCAGCATGACTAACAATCTGCTGCCTCAAATCTGATTGGCAAATACTAAGAGACGCCACATGCATTTCCTGCACCTTCCTGTTGAGCGCATTAGCTACCTTGTTCTCTTTCCCTTTTATGTGCTTGATGTCAAAATCAAACTCACATAAAAGCTCCAGCCATCTTGCTTTCCTAGCATTCAAAGTAGGATGATCAAATAGATACTTCAAACCACAATGGTCTGTCTTGAGCTCAAATATCCTACCCATTAAGTAATGCCTCCACATTTTGAGAGCATGTACTATGGCTGCAAGCTCTAGATCATGAGTGGCATATTTCTTCTCATGTTCCTTTAGCTTTCTTGACTCATAACATATCACGTGGTTGCCTTGCATAAGGACTCCTCCAAGCCCTTGTCCACATGCATCGGTACACACCACAAAATATTTCTCTGGATCTGCAACCTTTAATACAGGTGCACTAGTGAGAAGATTCTTCAACCTCTGGAAGATTTCTTCACACCTCGATGTCCATTCGAACTTCATCCCCTTCTTTTGCAAAGAAGTGATAGCATGTGCAACTCGGGAGAATCCCTCTATGAATCTCCTATAGTATCTTGCAAGCCCCATAAAAGATCTTACATCTGTCACATTTCTTGGAGTAGGCCAATTCATAATGGCTTCAATCTTTTCAGGGTCCACATATATACCCTCCTCTGAAATAATGTGACCCAAATACTGAATTCTATCTCTATAGAAGTCACACTTGCTCAGCTTTGTGTACAACTGATGCTCCCTGAGCAAATTCAATGTCAATCTCAAATGCTCTTCATGCTCTTCCTCATTCTTAGAATAAAAAAGAATGTCATCAAGGAAAACAAGAACAAACTTGTCCAAATACTTGCTGAAGACGCTATTCATAAGGCACATAAATGTAGCTGGCGCATTTGTGAGACCAAATGGTACCACTACAAACTCATAATGCCCATACCTTGTCCTGAAGGCGGTCTTATGAATGTCTTCATCCTTGATCCTTACCTAATGGTAACCAGATCTCAAGTCAATCTTGGAAAATACCCTTGCTCCTCTCATTTGATCAAAGAGGTCATCAATCCTAGGCAACGAATATTTATTCTTCACAGTAACCTTGTTCAACTGTCTATAATCAGTACATAACCCGAGTGTACCATCTTTCTTCTTTACAAATAGAACTGGTGCTCCCCAAGGAGACACACTCGGTCGGATATACTTCTTTTCCAACAACTCTTGCAGTTGCATATTCAACTCTAGCATCTCCGGTATACTCATCCTGTAGGGTGCCTTGGACACTGGTGCTGCTCATGGCACAAGTTCAATAGTGAAATCAATATCCCTTTTTGGAGGAAGCCCTAGAATCTCATTAGGAAACACATCCCTGAATTCCTGTAACACCTGATAATCCTCCAACTGAGGAGTTTCATCTCTCATTTCCTCCAAAATCTGAGCTGCATACAACTGGCATCCCTTCCTACAGAACTTCTTTAACTACATTGCTGAAACCTGCCGTACTGAAATCACCTTTGGAATGCCTTTCACCACTACTAGGTTTCCTTCTTCATTCATGCATTCATAAGTCTTATTGTAACAGTCAAGCTTTACCCTGTGAGCTTCTAACCAATCCATTCCAATGAGAACATCATAGGAACCAAGCGGTAGAACATTCAGATCTACACAAGTGACCAATCCATTCATGACCAATGGACATTTCTCTACCACTTCACTGACCTTCCTCTTAGTTCCAGTGGCTAGCTAAACTAACCAAGACTTCCTATGCTTTACTTTCTTAAAAGCACAAATCTCCGCTACTCTAGGAGTAATGTAACTATGAGTAGAACCAGGGTCAATTAAAATAGAAACAAATTGCTCAACAATCTTACCTGCTACTTCAACCACAGTTGACTGGTGTTCTGCCTAGCGATCCTCCAGTGCTGCATATATCCTAGGGACTGCCCTTGCCACTTGACCCACTGTTTCGGCTTCTTGAACATT
Source organism: Pseudotsuga menziesii (assembly GCA_001517045.1). Taxonomy (NCBI): domain Eukaryota; kingdom Viridiplantae; phylum Streptophyta; class Pinopsida; order Pinales; family Pinaceae; genus Pseudotsuga; species Pseudotsuga menziesii. The sequence goes on along the minus strand of LPNX010581527.1, from coordinate 60,629 downwards.
ATAAGGTGGCCTTGCACTCTCATTCTCGAGTGGACAATTCCTGCGCATGTGGGGTCCTCCATATTTCCAACATTGGAGTGGTCCTCTATTCTGCTGTGGATCCTTAGGCTTTTCTCCAGTCACTCCAACTGGCTTACTCGCAGCTTGAGATGGCTGCTTCTGCTGATTCCTGAAGCTAGAAGGTTTAAAACCTTTCTTCCTTTGGTCAAACTTCTCATTCTTCTTATCCTTCCATGCCTTATGGTAATCAGGTTTACCTTTGCTTTGCTCATAGCAATACTTAGCCTTCCTTATTGCTTCCTTAAGAGTTCTAGGTTCATAAAACTCAATTCTATCTTTGTAAGACTGAGGTAATCCACTCAGAAAACATTGGACCTTCACTTTTTCATCTCTGATGTACCGGACATACCTCAACAGCTCCAAAAACTTATTTGCATACTCTTCCATGGTCTGTTGTCCCAACCTTAGCTCATGGAACTCCTTAATCTTGTCATCATAATACCTGTCATATAGGTATTTCTGCTTGAAATACTTCTTGAACTGTTTCCACTTAAGTCTCCTTTCACTGATCCTCTTCACTTGCTTGAAGTGTTCCCACCAAATGGATGCTCTTCCATTTAGATTGAATATGGAAACTCTTGCCTTCATGTTTCCTGAATAATCATGCACTTGAAAGTACTTCTTTATCCCAAGAAGCCAAGCTTCAGCTTCTTGTCCAGTCTTTACCTCACCATCAAACGTAGGAGGTTTGACTTTCTTAAATTCATCTCGAGTTCGATCCCTATGGTGTCTCTTTCTTTTTCTTTTATGAGAAGAAGAACTTGAATCCCCGCTAGATTCTTTAGAATTAGATGATCCACTAGAAGTCCTTCTCCTTCTCCTAGTACTGTTCTTACTCCCTTCTGGCCTTGCGGTACCTCACCCAGAGTCTATATTTCTTTGCAATTCTATCAAACTCTGCAACATTGAAGCATTCAACTGATGCTGCTCTTCTTAGGCTTTGATCAAGATTCTCATAGTAGCTGTAACATCTAACGGTTTCTCTTGGAATCTCCTTCCATTAGACTCAATGTCATCATTTCTATTACGAACATTTTCTCCCATGGCATCTTCTGCTCGCTCATAAGAATCCCGAGCATCATACCCATCATGGGTTCTCATAACTGAACCACCACTTAATTATCAACTGCACTACCCGAAATACTTCCCTGGAAGGTGACTATGAATCTGCAAACGTGTTAATAACACAAACGTTAGATGCATAGCATATAAATCAGAATCACTTACCTTCTCCTGGTGCTGATCATAAAATGACAATTTGCCCAAACACACAAAATTTTCTTCATCAAAGAATGTCTATCTGAGGGGGACGACGGGGGTCAAGGGGGCTTGCCAAGAAATCATTGGTTTTCGCACAATCCGGCGCATAAGATCGCTGCCACTTTCTCATTTTCCAGCCTTGAAAATTCACTGAAAAACAGCTGAAAAATCCCTCTGAAAACAGTCGAAATCTGTTGAGAAATCCCATAGGAATTTCAAAATTTCCTTGCACAAAATTGGCTCTCGACTGTCTTTCCACATTGGAAGTCTTAGCACTTTCGCTTCCGCAACGACGGCACATGAACCACTTTCTCTTCCGCAACGACGGCTCTCGGAACACTTTCTCTTCCGCAACGGCGGCTCTCGGAACACTTTCCCTTCCGATTGGCCACTCCCTTCTTAAAGAATTTTTTAGCTTCGGGCGTCAGCGATCTTTTGGATCGGAAGCCTTAATGCTTTCGCTTCCACAATGGCGGCTTGCGAAACGTTTTTCCTTCCAATCGGCGGTTGTTTACTTGGAATAATTTAAACTTTTCTATTGCGTCGGAGGTCTTTCTCATCGGCTAGCAAATTACTTTGGCTTCTGCAACGGTGGCACACCAAAGACGAACTCCTTCCGACGGCCACTCTTTTCTTAAAGAAATTTTTAACTTCGGACGTCAGCGGACTTCTTACATCGAAAGACAAATGACTTTGGCTTCTGCAACGGCGGCTCGCCAAACATTAACTTCTTCCAATGGGCACTTACTTAGAACAATTTTAACGTCAGGCATCGACAGACTTCTTACATCAGAAGACAAATGACTTTGGCTTCCGCAACGGAGGCTCGCCAAACGTTAACTTCTTCTGATTTTTCTCAAACTGTTCCGTCGACTAGGCTTCCACTGCGCTTCGCTAGTTGGAAGTCCTTCCCCATTGGAAGACTTAGCGGTTTTTGCTTCCACAACGATGGACGTGAGACTTCTAACTCTTCCGCAACGGCGGAAGTCTTTCCACTAGTGGCCCGACTGTTCCATACTTAGCCAAATTTTCTCAATTTTATAGTCATTCATATTATGACTTTTGCTAGGTAGAATGAAATACAACTTCTGTTAGTTACTTCTCCTTGGCCCATAGAGGCCCATTGTTGTAAACCTGGCTCTGATACCATACTGCCACGTCCCCGTGCCTCCGACCGGCGAGAGGACGCGATCCGTGACTTAAACCACCTGGGCTGAGAGCCCCATGAACATGTACATGGATAAAATTGCATAAAAAAAATGCTGCAGGAAAATGCATTACAGTGAAACATGCACAGATGCCATTGTTTATCATACATAGATGCATTCATTTTTCATACACAACGGAAACAACATACATTCCTACAAGCATCCTTTCAACATGTTCATCATTTTTATTAACAGAAAATTAAGTTGCAGAAGTAAAATGAATAAGAGCACTTATCTTATGATGAACTCGGTCCGCAACCAGCTACATCACTGCAACGTTCCTCCCAACCATAGGCCAGCGTGCTCCTTAATCTCTCAGCAACGTTGCCACCCTCGAGCTGGGCATGATTCACCAAGGAATAAGGGAACTAGCAGGCTTACACATAGCCAAGGATATTCAATACACAACCAAGCCAACACAGTTGGGTTTATCAGGCCATCCAGGAGTTGGGAAAGGATAAATGCTAAGCTGGTGAGCTCATTACAGAGACAAGAACACCTACACCAGAACTAGCCTGACCTCTAAGACACCCAAACACACCCAACACAAGGAACCAGTCCCTTCTCTGCTACACAGTCCCTCAGGCCCTGCATTCCCTTCCAGTGCTATTCAGGGGTGATGGAGAAGAAGGCCAACCCTCTAGCTCTGTCTATGTGGCTTCCAGCCACTAGGTTTATCAAGAAAAACTAAGCTCCCATCCTTGCTCCTCTCACAGTCTGAAGACCAGCCATTGTGCTCAGGCAATTAATTTAGCTGTCACAGCTTAAACAGGGAAAATGAATTCTGAGTCATTCTTGGCCCTATCATGGCCAAAATGACTCTCAGGCGAATTTACAACAGTCCCCAACATGTAAGGAAGACCACAACAACCATAGCCACAACGTGGGAAAACACAACCCGTCCTGGGCAACAAGATCACCAAGAAAACATATACAGACCACACTGGGGAAGAGATTACAGTCTCCCAGCCTGTGGGTGAGCGTGAGCAACAATGCAGAACCCATAATCAGTCAGTGGGGAGTGGATATGACCACATCATCCGCAAATCCGCAGGGGAAGATACTATGTGGGTAAAACCCAGACGTTTCTGTGCGTGAGAGAGCAAACGAGAATTCCACTCCTGCGTGAAGGTGAACAAAAACAACAAGCAAAAAAAATGGAGAATGTAGATCAAAAGTGCATGAGAGCTTCAGCACTACCGTGGAGAGAGTGGTAGACCTACGTGAGTGATGGCAGTCGTTTTTCCCAGCCATAGTGAAGTCAACCATGGGTGGAGTGTGTGTGTGGGTGAGGACTGATAGTCCTGCCACCCCACTCCCAAAGATCATAACTGCCTCAACCACCACCAGCCTTTCTTAATGAAAGTGGTTGGGTAAGGCAAGGAAAAGAAGACACATGGGTATTTTTCTCTCATTGGCCAAGGTTTGACAAATTCCCCCACATCCTCATCCTTGGGAAAATCATGCCCCTTTCTCATTTTAGTTGCCGCGATCGTAGCTGGTCGGATTCATTTAATTAATTATAGATGCGTATTTACATGATGACCAACATAATATATGCCGCATGCCCCGATATGCCATCGGTGACAATTTAAATCCAAAACATAGCATAACCGACCAATGGTGGGGCCTTGGCCTTTAGCTCCACACCATGATCATTTACAATATATACATCATCATATACATCTAATGCAATGGCGTCAAAACCGGGGTGTTACAGGATGATAGTAGTTCTTTCCTGTAGATTGTTTATAGATGTCACATGATGGCATAAGGGAAGGACCTAGGGATTATCGCCTACTTTGGGAGAAGTTATAGTGGATGATAGTTGTTCTTTCCTGTGGATTGTTTACATATGTCACACTATGGTATAAGGGAAGGACCTAGGGATTATCACTGACTTTGGAAGAAGGTATAGTGGATGATAGTTGTTCTTTCCCGTGGATTGTTTATAGATGTCACATGATGGAATAAGGGAAGGACCTAGGGATTATCGTCGACTTTGGGAGAAGGTATAGTGGATGATATTTTTTCTTTCCCATGAATTGTTTACAGATGTCACACGATGGCATAAAGGAAGGACCTAGGGATTATCGCCAACTTTGGGAGAAGGTATAGTGGATGATAGTTGTTCTTTCCAGTTGATTGTTTACAGATGTCACACGATGGCATATGGGAAGGACCTAGGGATTATCGCTTATTTTGGGAGAAGGGATAGTGGATGATAGTTGTTATTTCCCGCGAATTGTTTACAGATGTCACAAGATGGCATAAGGAAATGACCTAGGGATTATTGCCTACTTAGAGGGAAGGTATAGTGAATGATAGTTGTTCTTTAGGCGGATTATTTACATATGTGTCACATGATAGCATAAGGGAAGGACCTAAGGATTATCACCAACTTTGAGAGAAGGTATAGTGGATGATAGTTGTTCTTTCCAGCTGCTTGTTGACATGTCACACTATGGCGTAGGAAAATGACCTATGGATTATAACTTCTAACTTATGTAACCGTTTCCAGCCAAATGTCCTTGGAGGTCACAGGTTCAAAAAGGGCGGGGGTAGGGTGGCTCATTTGGCCTGCTGTGGCCAGGCTTGAAGGGTAGGCTACCCCACCGGGATGTCTAGGCCCTTGCTAAGTCACACGTTATTGGTATATCTGGCTTGCGGGATGTTGGATATACTCTTGGGAGGTTGATGTTCCCATGGTTAAAAAAAAACAGTTGTACAGCCAAGCCAAACGACTACAGGGCATCTGCTCCTGAATATTTACTATATTCAATATTGAGTATTTTTTATTCATTTTTTTCGCCAGTCAGCCTTTAACGTTTACGGTGTCTAGGACGCTGTTCCATATTACAGCTGGAAACTACTTCAGGCGAGAAAAATATTTTAATCAAATGCTTGTACAATGGGAACTTTTATGGTAATCGAATGCGCATACATTTTCATGCACGTATCAGGTGGGGATTTTAAATTTGATAGGTTTACACATTTAGAAATTTGACAGATTGTGCATAAACACTTCTAATAACACGATTAGATATATTGTTTGACTAGGAAATGTTTTATCATCAGAAATGGATAAAATCTATATATTTCCAGTTTCAATGTTTTATATAAGTCTAAATTTTTTGTTTGAATCAATAACAAGGGGTGAAAATTATCGCAGTTATGTAAACCGTTGTTCGTTGTTCAATGTACATGATCGCAGTTGTTCTATTTCTTTTTAATTTTAGTGCCCATGATTTATTAACCTTAACCTTTATGACTCCCAAAACTTAGGATTGAATAATCATGGCGAAGATTGACCTGACAAGATGATTTCAATGTCACGTAAAAATATAATATACCATTTTGTATGTACGCTGAACAGGAGGGAGAGCAATAAGCACCCCGTAGTGCAGCAATTAATGCTGTAGCTATGGGACACAACAACCATTGAATTTGATCTCACTGTTGATCCAACAGTTGTTGTGCCCCACAGCCTTAGCATTAATTGTTGGGATGCGCGGTGCTTATTTCGCTCTGAACACGAGAACACTTCTCTATTTCAATGAAGAGATTATGGAAACGAACATATACCTCAAATTTGTACTGTGTACTGTGCTCCTGCCTACAAATTAGTCTCCAATGAGACACAAGCGGATAACAAATTTAGATCAAATTGATATGAATGTTCATAAAAATTAGCTCTATATTCATCAAAGAAGATAGATTAGCAACTGAAATTAATTTTGATAAAATTGATATGAATATTCATTAAAATTAGCTATATATTCATCAAAGAAGATATATTAGCTACTTAAATTAATTTAGATACATTTCATATGAATATTCATCAAAATTAGCTATATATTCGTCAAAGAAGATAGATTAGCGACTGAAATTTGATTAGCAGTTTACATCAATATACATCAAATAAAGACAGATTAGGGACTAGAATTTACTTAAAGTTTTCAAGATCAAGGCAGGATATACACACCATAAACTCATATCCAACATAAGATAGAAATTTTCTCCACCATGATTTCTTTAATATTTAACAAATAAAATAAAAGGTAAGATAACCTCCTTCTTATTGTTTAATTCACAGTTCTAGTGGATATTAAAACATTTCAAATGCATATTTTTTTAGAGAAAAAAAGGGGTAATTTAATTAATTTACAATTTCCAAAAGGCTTTTTCGGGCCCTTTCCTGTAGAAGGCTTGATAGCCATTCCGTCCAAAATAAAATGTGTATTTTCTCCAGTGTGCAAAAAATATATTTGTGTGCTCTTTTCTTGAGAGCCCTAAGTCTCTCTGCATAAAATATAGGAGCATATAGTTTTTTGTGTTCAGATAGACCCAATCATGACTTGTTAGTTTTCTGAGTATCTTTATGGAAAATTTGAATTGGATTTATCCAATTTATAACTAGCATTGAATCCCAAATATTGGATGGATGTGTGCAAAGCCCCTTTCTCTTGCGAAAATTAGAAGATGATGCAGGGCCAAGAGCTCTGCCTAGTTGTTGATGCTCGGTCCCATGCCCAGCTGAATATGAAAGAAATGGGATTCTGTGATAAAGAACTGCTTCTCCACCGCATGATCCATTTTAGGAGGCACAGTAAAAGTAAGCCCAGGGCATTTGGTTATTAAAGACTTCCTCTTTGATGATTCTACTTGTTAGGTTTTTCTTGAGGAAATGGGAAAGGATGTCTACACTGGTTAGGGATGTGCATTCTTGATTTGATGCTTAGTTAGTTTTTATCTCTAGGAATGGGAAAGTGTTAGCCAAACCAAGCTGACTAAACTTGAGTTTACCTCTTAGTTAATATTAATATTAATTTTCACATTTTCACGCTAACGTCTTTTTCTTTTTCACTTGTAGGGTGAAACTTGTCTATCTCCCAACTAGACGAGTCTATCAACTTTGGTAGGCCTTTAGACCCGACTGATTTACTTAGACTAACTAATTTTACCTCGACCACTTGTCACTTTGAAGTTTGCTGACTTCGACCTCTAAGTCGGCTCACCTCTCCGACTTCTCAAATGCGCTGACTTCGACCTCTAAGTTGGCTCACCTCTCCAACTTCTCAAGTTGGCTGATCTCTTCCACCTCTTAAGTCAGCTCACTGAACTGACCTTTTCGGTTCACTTTGGTCGAAATCTACAGAGTATTTTTCTTAGTCTAAGAGACTTAAGAAATTACAAATGCTTTTCACTTGTGAGTAAGATGAAGTAAAATAGACACATTAAAAATTCCAAAGAACTTATAAAAACATATGCCCAAATATGTAGGAACACTTGAGTCGACCAATGTGCCGTAAAACTTGGAACTTTCACACAGTGAAAAATTTATGGGTTCTTTGATCTTTCTCTTAATTGGTAAATGTAAAATACATTTACACAAGTAAATCTGGAAATATTGTGCTGCCAAATAAACATGCATTCAACCATAAACTATTATATATATATAACTATGCGGAAATAACAAAGGTATTACAAACTTGTCGATCCAGACTTGTCGGCTCATCGACTGATCCTTTTACAGAGCTTCGGCTCTTCGACTGAATCACTTACATAGAAGCTTGAGCTTCAACTTCTCTTTTCTCACCCTGAGTTCCTCTATCTCTCTATTGTGTCTAACTTGTGTCTAACCTGATTTACAATTTTCTTCTTCTATTTATAGGCAACGATTGCTTCTACATGGGTCGACTGACTCACCATTAAAGACTGTAATAACTATCTACCTAACAACTTAACTTCAGAAATTAATTTGACTGGTTTACATTGCCAAATCATGGACTCTACCCTCTTGTCAGACTGACTGACAAGATCTTGACTGATACAGACTCTGATAGAGTTGGCTGAGAGTCAGGTACATATCTACGAGTAATTACTTTTTCAAACACTCCCCCTTAATTATGAAAAGATGGGTTTTTTAAAACAAAATTTACAAAATGTTTCAGAGCTTAGACATGCTCTCTTTATGACAGAGTTCATTATGGATAACTTGTCATTCCAAGGTAACTACGCAGATTCTGGAATGTATCCTTTAACAATGGTTTCGTAAAGATGTCTGCAAGTTGATCTTCAGACATGCAAAACTCCAAACAAATTTCCTTGTTGTTCACCAACTCTCTTATGAAATGAAACCTTGTGTCGATGTGCTTGGTTCTCTTGTGAAACACATGATTCTTTGATAAATATATGGCTGAATTGTTGTCGCAGAAGATGGTTGTCAGTTCTTGATGGTTTTGTGACAAGTATTTTAACACTCTCCTCATCCAGACAGCTTGACATGCAGCACTTGTCGCTGCAACATACTTTGCTTCAACTGAAGACAAAGTCACTATGGGTTGTTTCTTTGAAGCCCATGAAACAACACCTATACCAAAATGAAATGTGTACCCAGATGTGATTTTCCTATCATCTATGCTACCTCCATTGTCACTGTCAATGTAACCAATGAGTTTAAAATTTTTTGAGGTTGAATACATAATGCCAAGGTCTTTTGTGCGACTTACATACCTCATAATTATTTTACCTGCTTTCCAATGTGAATCTTTTGGTGACTCCATGAACCTTGAGATCATACTTACTCCATACATAATGTCTGGTCTTGTCGTTGTGAAATACATAAGGCTGCCAACAAGCATTTTGAGCATCATAGGATCTACAGTGGATCCTTCATCATCCTTGCTCAATTTTCAACCTGTTATTACTGGTGTTGGGGTTGTCTTGCAATTAGACATATTAAACCTTTTTAAAACTTCACTTGCATATTTATACCGTGATATAAAAATACCACTTTCAAACTGCTGAACTTCAATGCCCAGAAAAAACTTCATACGTCCCAGATCAGTCATTTCAAATTCACTTTCCATGACTACTTTAAAATATGCTATGCCATCATCACCAGTAAATATTAAATCATCTACATACATGCAGACAATTAACATCTTACCTTGCTCATCGAATTTGGTGTACAAAGTCGGTTCACTTTCACTTCTACGAAATCCATTTTCAGTGAGATATGAATCAATCCGATTGTACCAAGCTCTTGGAGCTTGCTTCAAACCATATAGTGCCTTTTTCAGCCTGTACACTTTATGTTCTTGACCTGGAACTTCATACCCTTGTGGCTATTCCACATATACTTCCTCTTCTAGATATCCATTTAAGAATGCCGAATTGACATCCATTTGATGAACATACCATTTGTTTTGTGCAGCAATGGCCAAAACTATTTTGACTGTATCTATGCGTGCAACAGGTGCAAACGTTTCATTGAAGTCTATGCTGGGTTACTGTGTGAACCCTCTTGCTACCATTCTTTCTTTGTGCTTCTG
>LPNX010581527.1:30342-50703 GCA_001517045.1 Pseudotsuga menziesii | reverse complement strand
CTTCAAATGTTAGTGGATCATATATAGGGGAAAATAATGCAAAGAGAGAGAATGAATTTGGTGTACCAGCTTCATATATCTCTCGCAGACTTCTTGTCTTCATCGGTTCTGTCGATGTTGACCTTGACGAAATAATTGATGGAGTTTGATGTCCTCTTGGTGTGCTTGTCGGTGTAGCTTTAGCTGCTACTTGTGTCGATGGTCCTTATGCTGAACTATGTCGTGGTGTCATGGGGGTCAATGGTCCTGCGACCGGTTGACTTACATGTGGTGTTTGGACCACTTCCTCTTTCATATCATCATTGTCGACATTCGACACAATCTCAACATTTATGTCGACAGTTCCATCCCATGATTCATTCTCGACAAATTGAACATCTTGACTTATTATCACTTTCCTTGTGACAGGATCATACAGCTTGTATGATTTTGTGTCTTCTGAATAGCCAACAAAAATACATTTATGTCCCTTCTTGTCTAGCTTCCTTCTCAGCTCATCCGGAACATGAGCATATGCAACACAACCAAAAAATTTTAAATGAGAAACAATATGATTCATACCTGTCCATGCTTCTTGGGGAACTTTGTTCTTCACAGTCTTTGTCGGACACTGGTACATAATGTAAACGGTAGTTACGACTGCTTCACCCCAATATTCATTTGGCAAATGCTTGGCTGCCAACATGCTGTGTGCCATCTCCATGATGGTTCTGTTCTTTCTTTCGGCAATACCATTCTGCTGAGGTGTATATCGTGCAGTGAATTATTTTTGTACACCATGGGTCTTGCAAAAAACAGAAATCCATTTGAAACATAATCACCTCCTTTGTCGGTTCTTAAGATCTTGATGCGGTGACCACTCTGGTTCTCCATGAGTGCCTTGAACTGCTGAAAATAACTAAATGCATCAGATTTATGTTTCAAAAAATATACCCATGTTTTTCTTGAGTAGTCATTAATAAAAGTTAGAAAATACTTGCAGCCACCAATGGATGATGTCTGCATTGGACCATAAATATCAGAGTGCACAACTTCAAGTGGTGTGCGTGCTCTATATGACTTTTCGACTGGAAAAGTATCTCTATGCTGCTTGCCAAAAATGCAGCCTTCACAAACCCTCTCTGGTCTGTCGATCAATGGTAATCTCTTTACCATATTCTTTGTGTGTAGTAGCTTCAGCCCACCAAAATTTAGATGTCCAAATCTGAAATGCCACAACTAGGATTCATCCTGAACTTCTGTTCGAAATGCAGCTTGTGAATTAGCGTTGTCATTTTATTTCTTGTCAAGGAGGTCGATTGTTTCTTCACTTTCTGCCTTGAATGCAACTCCTGTGTTTGTCTTCCCTTTCATTTCGGGAACTATCCTCAATGGAAACAAGCGGTTGCTTGTCATTGGCACTTTTTCCATCAGCTAGTCGCTTGGACGCTTGTCTTTGGTCACACAGTGATCATCTTCCATGTAGACTCTGTAGCCTTTTTGTATCAACTGTCCAATGCTTAACACATTATGTTTCAGACCTTCGACATGATAGAAATCAGGGATATACTTACTCTCCCCCTGTTTGGTTAGAATATCAATAGTTCCTTTTCCTAAGATAGTAACTTGGACATTGTTTCCAAGTGTTACATCAGTTTTAACTGAATTATCTAGACTGGAAAACAAATTTAAATTAGCAGTCATGTGGTTGCTGCAACCTGAATCTAAGTACCATATGTCATGTGGACTTTCTTGAACAACATTGCATTCAAGTGGAGATGTCAATGCCATTAACATTGCACTTGTCAAAGTGCTGGTGCTGGTCGACTGATTTAGGCTTTGCCTTCCTTGGTCATATTGTTTCTTCTTGCATTCATATGCATAATGACCAAATTTCTTACAGTAATGACATTGAATTTTTTATTTAGCAAACCTGTGGCCACTTGGCTGACTTGGGTTCTGATTATCTCCTCTGCCACTGACATTTACAAGACTTCTGCCTCATCCTCCTCTTGAATAAATTCTTCCTCTGCCTCTGAAGTTGTTTCTCCCCTTGCCTCTACCATGGCTTATGGATGACTGTGTTGAATATGCACCTTCCAATGATGTTTGTGTTCTACTGAGTCTGTGTTCATGATTGATGAGTGAAGCCTACAACTCATCAATGGTAAATTTCGTCATGTCTGTGTGTTCTTCTAAGGTCACAACCAAGTTTTCAAATCTTGGGGGAAGACTTCTGAGAAATTTTTCAACAACCCTTCAGTATTCTGTGGCTTCTCCATGAGATTTCATTTGGTTTATCAACCCAACAACTCTGGTGTAGAATGTGTCTACATTCTCTGAATCTTTCATGGATAGAGATTCAAAATCTCTTCTCAGAATCTATAGCTTGGATGTCCTTATCTTATTCAAACCTTGATAGGCAGTTTCCAATGTATCCCATGCCTGCTTAGCATTAGTTTTTGTTGCTACTCTTGGGAGTATGCTCTCATGCATAGCTTGATGTATGTAAAACAGAGCTTTTCCATCTTTCTTCCTCTGTTCTCTCAACACATCTTTCTCAGCCTGTGTGAGATTGTTATATGTTGTCATGTTTTCTGGTTCTTCATAACCATGATGGACTATCTCCCAGACATCTTGACCTCTGAATAAATCCTTCATTGTTAAAAACCAATATTCATAATTCTTTCCTGTAAAAATTGGAGTTTGTAATGAACTAGAAGTGGAAGTCATTTTAATTTTTAATTAATTTTTCTTAGAAAATTAAATTTCCACCTTTTAAGACAAGTTTTCTTTCCTAAATCTTGGGCTGATATAAGCCTTGCTCTAATATAAACCTTACTCTGATACTAGTTAGCCAAAACCAAGCCGACTAAACTTGAGTTTACCACTCAGTTAATATTAAAATTAATTTTCACTTTTTCACGCCGACCTCTTTTTCTTTTTCACTTGTCGGGTGAAACTTGTCTATCTCCCGACTAGACAAGTCTATCAACTTTGGTAGGCCTTTAGACCCGACTGATTTACTTCGACTTAGTTGTCGGTTCTACCGACTGATTTTACCTCGACCACTTGTCACTTCGAAGTCGGCTAACTTCAAACTCTAAGTCAGCTCACCTCTCCGACTTCTCAAGTCGACTGACCTCTTCGACCTATTGAGTCGTGCTCACTCAACCGACCTTTTCGGTTCACTTTGGTTGAAATCTACAGAGTATTTTTCTTAGTCTAAGAGACTTAAGAAATTACAAATGCTTTCCACCTGTGAGTAAGATGAAGTAAAATAGACACATTAACAATTCCAAAGAACTTATAAAAACATATGCCCAAATATGTAAGAAGACTTGAGTTGACCAATGTGCCATAAAACTTGGAACTTTCACGCGGTGAGAAACTTATGGGTTCTTTGATCTTTCACTTAACTAGTAAATGTAAAAGACATTTACACAAGTAAATATGGAAATATTGTGCTTCCAAATAAACATGCATTCAACCATAAACTATTTTATATATATAACTATGCGGAAATAACAAAGGTATTACAAACTTGTCAGTCCAGACTTGTCGTCTCACCGACTGATCCTTTTACAGAGCTTTGGCTCTTCGACTGAATCACTTACATAGAAGCTTGAGCTTCAACTTCTCTTTTCTCACCCTGAGTTCCTCTGTCTCTCTATTGTGTCTAAATTGTGTCTAACCTGATTTACAATTTTCTTCTTCTATTTATAGGCAACTTGAAGATTGCTTCTACATGGGTCGACTGACTCACCATTAAAGACTGTAATAACTATCTACCTAACAACTTAGCTTCAGAAATTAATTCGACTGGTTTACATTGTCGAATCGTGGACTCTACCCTCTTGTCAGACTGACCGACAAGATCTTGACTGATACAGACTCTGACAGAGTCGGCTGAGAGTCAGGTACAGATCTGTGAGTAATTACTTTTTCGAACAGAAAGGATGTCTATATTGGTTAGGGATGTGCATTCTTGATTTGAGGCCTTGTTAGTTTTTATATTAGGGAATCGAAAAGGATGTCAATACTGGTTAGGGATGTGCATTCTTGATTTAAGGGCTTGTCCTTGAAAATTGGTCAGTCTTTTGCCAACCAGGTTCCCCAAGTCTAGTATTTTGACCTATAATTTATTTATCTTAAATTTTTCTACATAAAAAAATACCCATACAACAAATTTGATAATTGATATATCTAAGTGATTGATGGATATAAGCTTGTGTTTTTTAATGAATGGAGAAAAAAATTGCACCACAACAAATTTGATATATTGGGTGCTAGATAAATACAGATTAATAAATCTAAGCTTTTTTAAAATTCAATTTTTTTATTTTCCAAGGATACATGAATTTTTTAATTACTTATAATTTTTTGAATTATTCTTTTTTGGTAAATTAGGTACATAAATTATTTTAATTACTTTTTATTTGCATTATAAAACACCTAGTTACTCCTTAAAGAGTGATCATCCAAGAAGATAATAAGCATAAGACTTCAAATTAAAGCTCAATAGAAAAACCCGTTTAAAATAAAAATAGAAACTATAATATTTAAACCTAGGAAATTCAAATATAAATAGTTATGACATAGGACACTTGTTGAACTCTACATGGTGGAAGAGAGATATATCTTTGAAATAAATCAGAATTCATTAATTTTCTTTTCAAACAACTTTTTAGAGTGTTTATCTTAATCTTGCATCCACGTTTGACAAAAACGAAAATAAAATAAAACTAAGCAACATAGTCACAACTAAATATCCATGTTTGACAAAAGGAAAGTTTAACAACATAATCACAACTAAATTAATTCACTATTATGTTATAATAGGTAGACACACCGATCCCGTACCATAAGGAAATTAAAACCTCACAAAAAAAAACCATATTATCACCAGAAAACACACCATAAAATCATGGTAATATCATTCCTAGTGATTTGTCCTATTTATCAAGGTTATAACACCTTGATAGTGCACGATTATTATCATTGCGCATTCCTCAATTATCCTAATTATAGTGATGGATTTGGTTTCACTAGATCTTGATTCCGCCCCCCAAAAGTGTTTTTATCAAACTTTTCTCACAAAGCTGACAATGCTAGAGAGTCCTTAGTATGGTGGGTATTCACCTAGAATTCAAAGGGAATGTACCATTTACTACCAAATGACGTGCCTTGTTCCCATAGTACTGGCAAGGGAGAGGAAGGGAATTCCAAGCAAAAAGAAGATTTCAAGACAAATACATGAAGCTTGGCATTTCTAGAAAATGGAAGATATGAAGACAAACACTGATGTAGAAGAAAGTTTCTTCATATGAAAATAAAAAATTTAAAACCCTTAACTAATTATCATGATGCAATCTAACTTAAACCATATAACATTATTTGGAAACATACAACATATTTAAATAAAAACACACAATTGAGGAAAACCTAACAAAATCCAAAAATCTAAGCCAATATACTGGATTTATTCTTCTTTATTTTTACCACTGTTAGGAAGTCTAATTTGTGATGCCCATGTTTTCTATCTCCTCTTCTAAAAAATTTCTCTCTATTTCTTGAGTGCTAATTCTAGTTCCATGGTCCTCTACCCAAATAATTTATATTTCTCCTTTAATAAAGTGCCCACCTAACACCTCTAAGTTGGGGTTCTGACAAAAACTATTCTACCCCATGCTCTTCAACTCTGAATCCGGCCCGTGATTCATCAGAATTGTCAAGAATGTGTTTTTATTTTATAGTGCAAGAGGACGATGACAATCCATTTTTTACTTCATGGACACTGAAGAGGTAACATTTTTGTCTGGAAGTTTTTTTCTTATTTCCTGGAACTTAAGTATTAAACAAACCTTGTACCCAAAGCTTATTTGCACATTTATTTATTTATTAATGTTTGGAAAAAAATTACTACCTTCTATGGTTATGGTTATTACATTTCCATCGGTTTTTGTTGATGTGTAATTCTCATTTTAATAATTTAACAAATGAAAGATGAATCTTATTTTGAATCTCTGAATTTTATTGATGTTTGCATTGAAATTTTAGATAGCAAACATCAGCTTGAACTTGGGATTGTACATATTTACATACAATGTAAGGGAGTGTTCTATGAATTGGTATTTTAAGTGGGGATGCATTTGTGAAACATGCCTTTGTTTGGACAATGTGCAATAATGTGGAATAAAGTGGTCAGATGCCATAATTGGAATCACGGTGGTCTATGGATGCAACTTATTCACCAATAGAGGTGGTTTTGACAGGTAATCGGTAGGATTCACATTGGAGGGAACTTAAGAACGAGGCACTTGGACTAGGATTAATATGATTGTTCTAGTACAAAAGAAGATGTTGAAAAACTTTGTAAACTTGTTTGCATATGGAGATATAAATATGTGTTGGAAAGTAGATAGTGAAAAGATGAAAGAAAGTGTGAAGAGTCTTGTCCTCCCCATACGTAGTATCTCTATGGGTTTGTGTAGGCATCGATCTTTGTTTTTTAAGGTAATTTGTAGAACTCAGTTATTTAATCATGTTTTAATTATTGTTTACACATTTTTAACTATTAACGGTTTTGTTGGTATGGTTTGGTTGACTCTTGTCGTTCTAAGTTTTCTTGTAGAAGTTCTATAAGTTTATCAATAAGTCTAATTAGTAATTTTCCATGTCTCATATGACCTCGTGTTAATCATTTGTTTGAATAATATTACCTTGCTAAAGAAGACTATATGTTATCAGTGGCACCATCACATTGATGCTAGTTGAATTTTTGTTCTTTCTATTTATATCTCAGTAAAATTGTTACCTGAACTTCGGAATGGTAAATTTTTTGGACCAGTAAAGTATTCATGTTAGAGAAACCACATAGATGGAATTATGTTATGTCTAGAAAATGGTTGGAAAATCAAATTTGAAAATAATATATCATTTTAAGTTTTTCCTATTTATATTTGTTTTCAAACTTAAGGTTGTTTAAGCTTTGAGCTTCATGATTTATGGCATTTGTAAAATTCAAAGACATGAAATGCATGACAGAATGGAAAATTTTCCTAAAATGTCATTAAACTTGATGGAAATATCGTCTTTTTGAAGTGAAATGGGTGGTGTTCTATCACATTTCATATTACTAGAACATATTTTATTTCTTTTGAGTAGTAGAAATAGACATGAACGACATAATAACTTAGACATTATAAACAATAATTTTTTTTTATACAATGTGGGATACTTGTACTGAATTTTGAGAACCTTTCTTGCTTTTAGTCCCTAGATGATGTCCTTAGATTACCTCCTAGGATTACTTAAGGTTGAAAGCATTGTAGGATGGTTGATGGGTCATCTTGTTTGGTAGAATGTGCTCTTGACATGTGAGTTCTTTGAGGATGAATTTGATCTCATTTGAAGATTGATCATGGAAAGGTGTCAAGAGTCTTAGCCATATATATGAAAAAAATCAAACAAACATCATGGAAAACATCTCCCATACAACTCTCTAACCTATTCCACTTAGTTGATACTCTCAATTGACTGCATTTGAGAAATTGCTCCTTAGATATAGATTGTGATCAGCAAGTCAATTTGTATGTCTTCGCTAGGATATCCTTTCTATCTCTTATGTCTTGTTAAAGAATGGTATAGGAGAGAACCCCCTCTCTAGCTAGTGCACTTTCCATACCTTTCCTCCTATGTTAGGAAAAGCACCAAACTTGCTTTTGTTACTACCAAATCCTTATAGTTGTTTGTAGGTTGACAAAATAGTTTTTCAATTTCGTAAATTTACTTTTGATCACACCACTAATTGCATATATTTTTAGCTACTAGATAGGGTGGGAATCCATAATTTTTCATTTTGTTTCCACTACCATAGTTCATTTGGATAAGTTATCCAAATCCTTTATTGGTTATGTAATAATCCACCCATCATTATTGTTTATTACATCACAAGTTATAATAATTTGAATTTCTATGGTGGAAAGAGTTCATATTTTTAAAGGGTACTAGATTAATGGAAGAGCACTTGCCTTACAAGAAGGAGGTTGGTGGTTTGATTTCTCCATGCCCTATCTAGAGAAACCCATGACTAATTAAATGGCCAATTAACAACAATCAATGACTAAATAAATGACCAGATAAGTACACTTAATGACTAACTAAACTACAAGTTAATCGAAATCAATGACTAAATAAATGACTAGTTAACAATAATAAATGAATAAATAAATGACCAATTAACAATAATCAATGGCTAAACAAAAGACAATTAATGACTATATAACAAAAATTAATGACCAAATAAATGACCAACTTAAGAAACAATTCAAACAATTTATGAATACGTGATAAATGACCAATTTGAGTGGGTGATAAGTGACTACTAATTTATGAACACCGATCATGTGACCGAATTTAGTCATTTATCACTCATTTTTAGTCACTTATCACCCATTTTGTACTAGTGTTCAAAGGCCCTCGAGGAAGGTACCTAAATTCATTATATCCTGGATTAAGATGATATTGTGTGATGAAGCAACTTTGATATTGGAATTAGATCACCCTAGTAGCTAAGTGTTTAGGTATGCAATGGGGAGTTGGGATTTTTCTAAAAAGGAAGTTGAATGAAGGTAGGAAAAGTATGAATGAATAAATAATGAGTTGTGAATGTTGAGTAGAGAAGCATATGTGACAATAGAAGAGGTAGGATTACTGTGTGGAGGAAAGAGGTTTTAGAAAGATAGTAGGAAGAGGATTGTGGCATAGGTAGAGAATTAGCACAATGAGTATCAAGAAATAAATTAATATGCAGGACCCCATATTGAAGGATTGTCATACTCAGAGGAAGAAGAAGGATTGAATCTCAACCCACCCGAATAAACTCGCCCTGTTTAGAATAGGATCTATGTAGAACCCATAACCCCATGCACATATCCAACATCTGAGGTAAGAATTCAAAACCTGGTATTTCTAGTTAGTAACAATAGTAATAGTAATAAAAGTGGTCGAGGTAAATTGTCTAGTGAAACAAAATATGTGACACCCAATAGTGGTACTACTCAAAATACAATCGAAGGGGTAGACACTACTCTAAGGATGTGTGTCTTCTAAGGGAAGGGGAAAAATGATATAGATTAGAATTTTTTTTTGTGTGAAGTGATATGAAAAGTGAAGCAAGTGCAAGATGATGATACCAAAATGGCACAGTTGGTAACCACTTTTAGAGATTGCACGATGACATGGTATATGAAGTATCAAACCATTGTGAAAAATATAACTTTGAATGGGATAAAGGAATTTAAGAAGCCACAATATGAGACATAGTACATTATCGAGTTGAAGGAGATTAAGTAGTCGGTAAATGAATTA
This sequence comes from Pseudotsuga menziesii, assembly GCA_001517045.1. Classification (NCBI taxonomy): domain Eukaryota; kingdom Viridiplantae; phylum Streptophyta; class Pinopsida; order Pinales; family Pinaceae; genus Pseudotsuga; species Pseudotsuga menziesii. The sequence goes on along the minus strand of LPNX010581527.1, from coordinate 41,352 downwards.
CCATGGGAGTTTGACCAAAGATTCAAAATGTTGATGGAAAAGATGGAATTCCAGATTCATGGAGAGAAACATAAAGAATGGTTTATTGTAGGGTTTTTGTTGCACCATACTCGACCCATTTTTGCACCAAAAGGCCTTGACATAGTTGGATTCATTTTAGTTGGAAATGAAATTTGAAGCATTGCTTATAGGAGAAAGTAACGTAGGGATGGCTAAAGTCCAAACACAACTTGTTGTGTTAATGATCTAGTTGCAAGAAATTTATAAGGGGAAGGAAAAAAGAGAGGAAATATGGTGTACAACCTATAGGATAGAGAGCCATAAGAATGAATTCCCAACATATATAAATTACTTGGCAATGGTATCTCCAAAACCCCTTTCCTATTGGAGGAATCTGGTGTGAGATATGCATAGGAAACCACTCTTCAAATGTTTTCCCTACACTGCAGAAGTATGCAAGTACCTCGACAAGTTTATATTGAAATTTTTTAAAGTTGGTTGGTCATGATGAAAAGGATTGCCGTGCACTAGATCTGATGAGGGACCACACTTAAAATACGTATATAGTGTAAGGGGAGTTTTTACCAGAAGGAAAAGTATAGAAGAATAATTCCCAAAGGGATCATAACCAAATTGACAGAGGAGGATTTAGAGGTAGAGGTTGGGGTGTCTTTGGAAGAGGAATAGGAAAACTAACCTATTATAATTGTGGATACCCAGGACACTTAACAAGATATTATCAGAACCCATGTTCGACATGTGTATATTGCATATTGCATAGCATTGGATCATACTATTTAGGATTGTCCCTAATTGATAGAGTAGTGTCAGGAAAAGTGAAATCAAAACCAAAACCAAAACCAAAATCAAAATAAAAACCAGAACTAGAATGTCTAGAAGATATCTGCAAAATGGTGATAGGATCAATCTACTATTGCAGTAGTTACATGTGGAGGACCTGCAATAGACGATGATAGAATAACACAAGAAAATTAGTGTGAGCCATGGGTTATAAAAGCTAGATGCTAACCAACGTTCAACCCTCAAAAGAAAAAGGAGATCTATGTTGAAGTGAGAAAGGAGTTCAGATCATTATTTGTGACTCATTCATTGTATGAAACATTTCCATCATATGATATGCCACGAGTATAAAAGTGAGAGAATTGACTAAAAATACTACTAAAAATTGCATATAAATGATTGGATTTAGACACGTGACTAATAGTCATTTATTTCCAGTCACTTATAACACGATTAAATACATGACTAAAAAACTTTAGTCATTTATTGGTTGTTTTGATTGGTCTGTTTGGTCATATATTTAGTCGTTTTAGTGATTAATTGCTATTAACTAGTCATTTATTTAGTCATTAGTCATTTATTTCTAGTCATTAATTGTTTTTAACTAGTCATTTGTTTCGTCATTGATTATTGTTAACTGGTTATTTATTTATTCGTTGATTATGGTTAACCAGTCATTTAGTTAGTCATTAAGTCCAATTAACTAGTCATTTATTTTGTCTTTGATTGTTGCTAGATGGTCATTTATTTAGTCATTGATTGTTGTTCACTGGTAATTTAATTAGTCATTGATTTGTGTAGATAAGGCATGGAGGAATCAAACCACCAACCTTCTTCATGTAAGGAAGGTTCTCTTCCATTGAGCTACCACCCTTAAATACAAGAATCAATGTTAATGAAGTAGCCAACAAAATTATGCTAGTTATTTAAATGTTACGTAGAAGAAAAATAGATAAATTGCTCCATGCTTAAATGCCATGAGAGCATAAGAAAAATAAATGGTGAATACAATTGACTCTAAGTTGAACAAATATAGATAAACAAAAATACATAAACCAATAATCAAAGTACAATTAAATCTTCCCTGGAGGGTTTTCCTTCCAATAAAATGCAATCACGATAACAATTAAGTAATATGACATAACAAAATTCAATCATGCAAAGGCATGCTAGCTAGGAAAATACTATAAACTAAATATTTCTAGTAGAATACATATGGACAAATAAGGAAATTTACCCAACCACCAACAACTGGTTTTATACAATTCATACCATTAGCCCATCATTAGCATTCATATATGAAAAATATTTTATGTAGTTGTCGTTAGTCACTATTGTTGATAAAAAAAATTGTCACCCTCAAACATAACTAAGGCAGTGATTATTTCTGTAAAAACAATATAATTTAAGCCACCAATGGTGAGCTCTATGACTACCAATGTAAAAATGTTAAGCCCATGCAGGGTTCATGCAACCATATTTCTTGCACTCACCATTCAACTCATGGATGAGCATAAGTATCGATTTAATAGCAATGTGCTCCACCAACTCTTGCTCAATTTTCATCTTCTTAGACATAATGGAGCTATACTTGGATTACAAATCCTTGTCACTAATAGGGGAAACAAGTTTACATGACAAAGATGGACCTTCTGATTTTTATTCATATAGTTGTGAATTAGGCACAAATTTACCTTCATTCAAGTACACCCATCCATGAGATTCCCTTAATGCAGTACCTAGTGAATCAGAATTTGCAAAGCATTGGAATGATAAGTTCTTGAAGATATAATTTATCCACGGTAATACAACAATCTTACATGTCATGAGTTGTTCTAATGCATTTACCTCTTTTGGATCTAACTGCATACCCCAAAATTTGTTTACAACATTCTATGAACTGATTGTTGGGTGCATCAATGGAGGTGGGTTACAATTTTTGGCAAGGCGATTTCAGAAAAAACAAAAAAACGTACCTCGATCGAGCTTTTATTAAACCCTCGATCGAGGACTTACACCTTGATCGAGGATTTATAGCATGCTCGATCGAGGTTATATTAAACCCTCGATTGAGCTTTTGATAAACCCTCGATCGAGGGTTTGAAGACCTCGATTGAGGGTTAAAAATAGGCTCGATTGAGGTTTAAAGAAGACCTTGATCGAGCATTTCTAACAGTCTATAAATAGGCAACAAACCCATCATTTAATTCACTTCGTTTATTGGATATAAAAGGGTCATTTATATTCATTCGTAGATATGGGTCGTAGAGTAATTGAGTCATTGATGTGATTATGGCTCCAATCAATCACATCTATAACTCCAATTACTCCACGACCAATATATACACATAAAATCTAAAGGAAGTGACAGTAGTAATGCTTTTACTTGTTTTTTCTTCAAGCTATGTACTATTACCCACAAGTATCATTCTTCTAGTCGAAATTATGTTTTATTAAATTTTATTATCATAATTCTACGTTTGATTTTAATTGAATTTGAAGACCTTGTTCCCATGAACAATACGAGATTTTAAAAACTTTGATTAAAGAAAATTTTGGGTGTCCATATTCGTGTGCACACACAAATATGGGCACTTGAATATATTTTTTAGTTAATGTTTTGGAAAGCTCGATTAAGCTGCTAGCTCGATCGAGCTTTTCTCTAACCACACATAAACATTCAATAGAGGTATTTAAAAACATTGGTATTTCCATATGCATCATGTAAAGTTTCATTTAATGAAGTCTTCCAAAAGATGCTTCGACACCTTCTATTTTGAATCCCCATTTGAATTCATGTCATTGAACATTTTCAATTCTTGTCGAAATAAGATGTAGTATCATGTTTAGTTTTGATACTTTTTGTTTTTCGGATCCCACAGTCGCCATAACACTTTTTCTTGATTTATTTTCCTCCACTCCTAGCATTATGAAACACCAAAACAATTAGTCACGTGTTATTGATGTAAATTCTAATTTCATTCAATAATTTACTAGCAAGAGTAACTGCAAATGTGTGGCACAATAACAATTTTGAAGAGTAAACAATGGACATTGATATAACCCAAGGAAATGAGGTCATATTTTTTTTTCATGCTCACATTTTCATCTCTCTAAAGGTACTAAAAATACTGTTCTCCTTTGTATATAATTTTTAATTTAAAAAAACTACAATTATGTGATATGACTCTGAATTTAACACTAATTTTATCTTAATCGTCTCGTTCTATTCCGCGCTGGGCTCTGGGATTTAAATATCTGACCCAAGGATCTATATCGTAGGTAGATCGTAGTCTTGAGAATCTAGGTCGAGTATCCACTCGACCTGGATTCTCAGGACTACGATCTACATACGATATAGATCCATCGGCTAGATATTTAAAGCCTAGAGCCCAGGGTAGAATAGAACAGGACGATTAAGATAAAAATTAGTGTTTTCAAAGTCATATCACATAATTGTAGTTTTTTAAAATTAAAAATTATATACGAAGGAGCAAAGTAGTTTTAGTATTTAAAACCTTTCACTACATTTCTGTAACTCTAATTCTGAAAACATTAGGTTCAAGCAATTGTATACACGTTGGATATATTGTTGATAGGAATCAAATGATGTTGAAATCCCCATTTCCCCTTTATTCTTGTGTAATTTTTCTTTTTACTTTTTATTCAAAATGTGTGAAAACAATTACTCAATGAACACTTATGCTTATTACTAGTTTTTTTTCCTAATGAGGTAGAGGTGTTTATTCTTGTCTAATTTTTCTTTTAAATTCTCTAGTTGGGTCCTTGAAGCCCATTTCTAAAATGTCCTACATGGGCATAATCTTCTAGATACAGATTATGGTAGTTATTGTCCATAAGATGTTGAGAACCAGGAGGCTAGGATTTATCTCCTCAATTTTTTGTACTAAGTATAAATGTGGTGAGCATGCATATAAAACCTTGGTAGTCATGTACAAATCTTTATTTTTTTGAGTGTTTAATAGTAGCTCGATCAAGGGTTTGTTAGACCCTCGATCGAGGGTTTAATAAACCCTCGATCGAGCTTTCGTTAAAACCTCGATCGAGGGTCCATTAAAACCTCAATCGAGCTTCATACCTTGATCGAGAGCCTGAAAAACAGAGAATTAGCCCTCTTACAGGAAAATCAATGTTTCTTGGTGTCTTCTAGGGGTGTAAACCCTACCATTCATGACACACAACTGATCGGAGTTCATACCGATAGATTCATCGCCAAATCCTCTATCCATTGAGATATCATGCATGCGTTTTGGCATTCATATGGGTTTTTTTTTAATTAGTTCTAAAACTTACACTTAGAAAACCAGACAACAACTTTGAAGTAGCTCAAAGAAAAATCCGCAAAGTAAAATATACTCATCCAAAAATTTCTTAAAAATGCACAACCCACACATGGACGTGTCCTCTTCAAAAGGGTATCTTTGGTTTTTCAATTTTTGAAAATAGTGAAAAAAAAGATGGGATGGACACGGATGTGTATAAAATGATGCTCAAATCAAATGTGGTCACTTTCAAAAAATAATAAATAATTGTATATTGCGAAATAACTTAACAAAAAAATATGCAGACAACAGTGCATTTTGTGTAGATCATGCTCATATATATATATATATATATATATATATATGTATGTATGTATGTATGTATGTATGTATGTATGTATGTATGTATGTATGTATATGTATATTTTTAAATTATTAATATAAGATTGAATTATTGGGGTTGGACACGAGCCAGTTATTAACTTGTTCAAATTTTTAAGGCCACACAGTTCATTAAATGCAAAATTTCATGCATTGAATGACATCGGAATATTTTTTTTTAAATATCATTGGGAAGCCAACATAATATTCTACAATTTGTTTTTTTACTGCAAGTCGAAATTCACATGGCATATATGCGTTTGGAGGGCTTCTATATAGCACATGAGTAAAAACTCATGTTTTCATCGCCAAATTTGGCCAAAAAGTGTTACCCACCTTCATGGAATCACCCTGTTGCAAAATGTATGAGTTGCAGAAAAGGCTATGTTAAGAGCTCAAACACTATTACTATTTGATTACTCAAATATGTGTTATTGTTTGAGGTGAAATATGAATTTAAATAAAGAAGTTAAAATGCCCCATGAATAGAATGGACCTAAATAATGAATACATAGCATACCAATGTTACATTGGTGAAAATGTTACACTGTTGAAAATGTGTATTTATTATGTACACAACCGAAGGCAACCGAAACCCATTCCATTGCAAAAAAAACAAAACAATTCCAATTCTAAATTTAAGAAAAGAAAAATATTTTGATGCAACTTGGTAAGAACACTACTTCTTGAACAAAAATTCAAAGTACAATCTAAAGAGAAATGAGGGTTTAGGTAGTGATGTTCACCAATAGACCACCTCACTATTCGAAGTAACCTGCTATAAGAATGTAGACAGGAAAAAATGTTCTAGTCTAATCCTTAGACTTTTGAAAAACACTTGATACATTTCAACAAAATTGACTCCACAATGGTGTAAGTACTATGAATCCTACAAGCATATCAAACAACAGTGCAAACATTCTATCAAAAAATTCGAAACAAAAAATAAACAAATGACTGGACAATAAGACTGATATTAAGTTGGTGTAAATGAAGGATATCCATTGTCTCCTATTCTTCTCAAGATGTATATAGACAAAAATAGAGAATTTTTAGAAGAAATTGGGTGCTCTAGGGATATGTTAGCATATCTTAAAATTTAACTCCTTTTTAATAGAAATGCCATTCTTATAATCTCAAAATATCAAAGATGTGAACAAAAAATTGTCAATTCCACATAATTCTAACTAAAAACTAGAATGAAAAGTAAGCATGTACACAAGAATCATGCTAATCAAATAAAAATATGCAAAAAAATACAACATAAATGAGTATGTACGATAAAAAAAACATACAAATGTATAAATCCTTGAAATTATTTTCTTGTCCATATTAATCATGAACCACTATAAATAAAATCATATTAGAAGATGTTGGAAAGCATGTTCAGGTATTCTAGATATGGTAAAAAAAAAAGAAGGAAATTAGTCTCATTTCCCTGCATAATTGCACAAGAGAGGGAAATGCAACATCTCATAAAAGAATTGTTAAAGAAAGGATATAAAATCACTACACACTAACCACAATGAAGTGAAATTTAGCTATCTCATGTTGTGTATATGGATAAAAATCAAAGTGATTAATAGAGGTTGATCCTACAAATTAGAAGTATGGAAAAAAGGAAGATCATCAATCAAAGTATAAAAGTGACCAACGCAATGATTGAAAAACATAGCATACAATTATAATCCTCCAGACAAGTAACTTTTATATACAACAATCCATAGCAACCTTCTAGAACCTAGAAAACTCCTCAAAAAATGAAAAATGAAATACTACTAACAATAGATCAAAACATATCATGATTGACATCATGCCATAATGGGAAGGCCATTTCTTTAAACAACACAATATAAAATTCATGGAATTATCCACTATCATGCTTTGCAAAGATAAATTTTAATGGATCTAGAGGAAGCTTGGGCCCTACATGCAAAGATAAATTTTAATGGACCTAGAGGAAACCTAGGCCCTACATGCAAAGATAAATTTTAATGGATCTAGAGGAAACCTAGGCCCTACAGGGTATGGAGGAATTTTCAGGTATTAAGGTAAATCCCATTCTTCTAGAGTTATGTGTGGCATACAAAGACATGAGGGAGAAGAGAATTTGGAAACATGAACAAATCCTTAATATATGTACTTGAATATGTATGAATATTTCATAAAGGTGAAAGTTGTGCTCCATTATTGTATCCTACATATTTTATAACACTATTTAAATCAATTATTATTAAATGCATCATGCCATTAATTCTAAAATAACTAGCATGGGAAACAAGTTTAGAAAAACAGTTGTATCTTCTGATTTCCCTTCATATTGTTGTGAAATAGGTACAAATTTACCTTCAATTCTGACACACCCAACAATGAGATGCCCTTAATGCAACACCTAGTGAAGCAAAATCTGCAAGCATCAAAATGATAAGTTTTTGAAGCCACAATTTATCCACGGTAGTATATAATTATTCCATGTCATGAGTTGTGCTAATGCATTTACCTCATACATATAAACTTTCATACTCCAACATAAATAAATCATTTACAACATTCTACTGTATGATTGCTGCAAACCGTATGAATTGAAAAATATGCTATGTTAAGAGCTCAAACACTACTATAATTTGATTGCTCAAATATCTTCTATTGTTTGAGGTGCAATAAGAAATCAACTCAAGCAATTTAAATGCCCCATCAATAGCATGGACCTAAATAGGGAATACATAGCATACCAATGTTGCGCTTGTGAGAATGTGTATTTATTATGTACACAATCGAAGACAAATGAAACCCATCCAATTGCAAAAAGAATAATTCCAATTCCAAGTTTTTAAAAATTGTTTGATACAACTTGGTAAGAATAGTACTACTTGCACAAATATTCAAAGTACAATCTAAATAGCAAGGAAGGTTTAGATAGTGATTTTCACCAATAGACCACCTAATTGTTCGAAGTAACCTATTCTGAAAATGTAGATATAACAAAATGTTTCGGTCCACTCCTTAGGATTTTGAAAAAACACTGGATACATTTCAATGAGATTGACTCCACAAGGGTGTAAGAAATATAAATCCTACAAGCATATTAACAGTGCACACATTCCATCAAAAAATAATAAGAAAAACATAAACAAAATACTCGACAATAAGACATATTACATTGGTGTAAATCAAGGATATCCATTGTTTGATATTATTCTTGAGATGTGTATAGAAAAAATAGAGCATTTTTAGAAGAAAATGGGTTCTCTAGGATTATGTTAGGATATCTTAAAATATAAGTCCTCTTTAATGGAAATGTCATTCTTGTAATCTCAAAATATCAAGGATGTGAACAAATAGCTACCAATTCCACGTAATTCTAACTAAACATAAATTGAAAGGTAAGCATATACACAAAAATGATGTTAATCAAATAAAATTATGCAGAAAATCCAAGCAACATATATGAATGGTGTACCATAAAAAAACATACAAATGTATAAACAACTTGAAATTGTTTTCCTGGCTAGTTTAAACATGAACAAATGTAAATAAAAGCATATTAGCAGATGCTGAAAAGCATGTCTAGGTACTCTGTATATAGTAAAATAAAATCCTTTTTTGGAAACCTTGGTCCTCTCATTTTCTCGCACAATTGCACAAGAGAGAGAAAGGAAACATCTCAATTTTTTTTGGTGAAAGAAAGGCCCCATAAAAGTACTACACACTAACCATAATGAAAATGAAATTCAGATATCTTATGTTGTAAATATCGATAAAAATTAGATCAATTGATAGAGTTTAATCCTACAAAATAGAAGTATTAAAAAAAGGAGGATCACCAATCACAATAGAAAAATGACCCACACAATAATTGAAAAGCATAGCATAAAATCATAATCCTCCAAGCAAATAAATTCTATATACAATAATCCTTATAGAATCTCGAATACTCCTCAAAAATTGAAAAATAAAATAATGCAAACAACAAATCAAAACATATCATGGTTGACATCATGCCATAATGGGAAGGCCATATATTTAAACAACGCAATGTCAAATTCATGGAATTATCCAGGATAATTTGTGCTTTATAAAGATAAATTTTAATGGATCTAGAAGAAACCCGGGTCCTGTAGGGTATGGAGGAATTTCCAGGTATGAAGGTAAAGCCCATTCTGCTAGAGTTATCCATGGAAACCAAAGAGACGAGGGAGAAGAGAATCTAGAAACAAGAACACATCCTTGATAATTGTACTTGAATATATATGATTATTGCATAAAGGTGAAAGTTGTGCTCCATTATTGTATCCTACATAATTTATAACACTGTTTCATTCACCTATTATTGAATGCATTATGATATTTATCTTAAAATAACCACCCGAGTATCTCTCTCTTATATATATATATATATATTGGTTTTTAATTATATTATAACATATATATATATATATATTAGTTTTATATTATATTATAACTAATATAAAACAAATAAAAGAAACAAATAAAATCGCTCCTATATTTAATAGTGTTGAAACGCAAATAAAATCGCCCCGACCAAGAAACTCAAAAAAATAAATTCTCATACCACAACATAGATTAACAACACATTCATAGAGGACTAATCATTGCTCATAAGGCTAACCCAACTAATAAAGAAGCTAAGACTCGAGCATTTCAACCTAGAAGCGGAAATACATTCTCCTTCTTTGCTAAAGGCCTTAACATTATATCTTCTAGGTCGTTATAGAGAAGAACAACAAAAGTACTGAGAGATAAGGTATGCACATAAGTGAATTCTTGACTGAAAAAAAAACATGCACAATAGTAATCACTAGATAATTCTCACTTGTGTCACAAGGAGAAAACTCAATACTTGAGAACTTTCCAACCCGTGGTTCCCATCGACTCACTCCTTTCGAAAACATTCCGAAATAAATTATCCCACTGAAACCAAAAAAAAAAATATGCCGTTAAAGATGATACGCAAACACTGAATGCATAAGGAGTGAAGGTACATTGGGCACAAATGAGTGTCAATGGACCCATATGTTTCATTAAATACATTAAATGAATAGAGAAATTCACACATGCTATAAATTATGAATGATGACACTTAATAATGAAGTTGGCTCATTGGATAAATAACCGTTGGAATCCAATCATCTCATGGGGTTCCACATTTTTTTATGACGACCCCCTTTTCTAAATATGAAGCTTCATTTTCTTTTCTATCCATGAGTCTATAATTGACATGCTTGGCGTGGAAGAGATGAACCTTGCCAAGTTGATCCATATTCCATATATTTGGATGGAATTTACACTTAGGAGAGTTCTTTCCTTGATGACCCTATTTTGGACTTGATTTATAACTAGCATTTGCACTGAGAGCTGCAAAGGAACATCGAGAGGGTAAAAATATTGAGTCTTTCTGCAACTGAACCTTTCTGACTTACCTTGGGAGATTGGAAATTACATTTTAATAATACTTTTGTGGGTACTACAGACTCGACTTACAACTCAGGTTTACCTCAATACATTCATGACCAAATACATTAAT
>LPNX010581527.1:0-30323 GCA_001517045.1 Pseudotsuga menziesii | reverse complement strand
CTCCCTCTCCCTATATCCCCCCTCCTTTCCATCTCTCCTCCCCCTTCCTCCCTCTCTCTCTCTCTCCCTCCCCTCTCTCAACCTCTCTCTCTCCCCACTCTCTCCCCCTTCTAATCACCCTCTCCTACCACTTACCACCCAGAGTCTCTCTTTCTTTCTCTCTCCTTGCATCCTATACCTCTCTTTCTCTTTAATTGCCCTAATTATCCCTAAACCCTATCCTCTCTCTCCGCCCTAATCTCTATATTTTTATTTCCCCATCCCAATTTTAATAAATTCGTATTACCAATTAAAAATAGTCTACATGTAAATACATATAAATAATATACATATAACCTACCTCTAACTTATTTAGGTTTGACTTTTGACATAGTCAAATTATAAACTTGATATAGTAGGAAAACTCACATCAACAAAATTAAAAAAAATTAAAAATTTAACTACCTAAAAACTAACTCCCCAAAAAGTTTGTGCACTTTGTGAAATCTCCTTGCAGAAATGAGTTGTCACACTTTATTTGGGCTCACTAAGAGAGGGTTGAAATTTTGAGGATTCATTTAGTGGCGTTTCTCACGAATCATCCATGGCTAAATATTTAAGTTAGCACCGCTTGATCTACATTTGATATCCAAGATTTGTGGAAATTAGGAAGTTAACTTTTTTATATATACATTCTAAACTTATTTATAAAAAATCTAATAAATCTTATCTTTTTAAATAATAATAAAAATACCTTTAAAAAACTTAGAATTATAATAACAATTATCTAGGTCGCTTCACACAAATCCACAGGCTTTGTATCTAAAGCTTTTTCATAATTAGATTATCGTTAGATTATGTTTTTAGTGGTTAAAGCATTTTTCATCAAACTTTTAATCATTCGAGGTTTAAAATGGAATTTAGTATTTAATTTTAATACCATTTATTAAAATATTAAATTACTTATTGAAACAAAAAGAAATTTTAATTTTTAAACTAAGAAATACAAGATTAAGATAAATAATATAATATAGTAATTAAAACCATTAAAATGATTATACTTTGACTTATACAAAATCTCTAAATATATTTTTAAACCATACAATCAAAACGATAATTAGCACACCATCACATCACGTAGGCTATTCCATCATTTTGGTAGTTACATCAATTCACGTAGGCTATTCTATCATTTTGCAGAGCTTAGCACACCATGAATACACTTTCAGTGAGGCGATTTGTAGTTTTCTCATCAATTTTGTGTAGTTACATCAATTCATGTAGCTATTCTCAGAGGGACGACGAGGGTCAAGGGGGTTTGCCCCATGTTTTTTTGTAAATATTTCGATTTTGCGCAATATGACGCATAAATTTATGGCCATTTTCAACTTTCTGGTACCTGTAAATCCCAATAAAAACCAGGCTTGATTTCTCATGCTTAGGAACCACTGTAACAGTTGTTCCGCCCTTGACAGATCCCTTCTATGACCGGAAACGCCTTTTCCATATTGGACCTATCCTTTCTGCACTTTGCCTTCCGCCCTTCCGACCTCAGAACTCAGGAGTCGGAAACTCAAAGGCTCGACGAAGTGAATTGTCAGTCTTCTGCCTTTAGCATTTCTGATTTCCTCCTTCCGCTTTCCACCTTCGAAACTCGGGAATTGGAAACTCAAAGACTCAACAAAGTGAATTGTCAGTCTTCTTCCTTCTGCCTTCCGCCTTCGGAACTTGGAAGTAGGAAACTCAAAGGCTCAATGAAGTGAATTGTCAGTCTTCCGCCTTCCACCTTCTGCACTTCCGCCTTCCGCTTTCTGCCTTCGGAACTTGGGAGTCGAAAACTCAAAGGCTCGACGAAGTGAATTGTCAGTCTTCCGCCTTCTGCCTTCAGCACTTCCTCCTTCCGCCTTCCACCTTCGAAACTCGGAAGTCAAAAACATATTGATCGACGAAGTTCTTCAACCGCGGTTCTGCCTTCCACCTTCAGAACTAAAAATTTAGAAGAATTATGGGAATTGCAATAAAAAATAATTAAGATTGCACAATATAAATGAAATAAAAGGTATTTGAGGATGTTTAATCCATTTATACACTCAAACATAAAATTTCAATAATGAAAAAATTACGATTAAACCAAAAATTATATTACCATTTTTTTTATGATAAAAATTCCAAAACTTAAAACTTTTAAAATTCTCTCTCCAATTTTGGGTGCAAAATTTCGACCCCTTACCTTCTTACAAGCATGCCACCTAATTATTTCTAAACATGGAAGGAAATTAGTACATATGACCATTTAAAAGATATAATAATAATGTTCAAATAACGTTCACATTTATGTTTCATCTTCCTTGCTTCAATTATTAAATGCAAATTTACAATTTTTATCACTGAGCACAGAAAATATACGAGTTTTATCATTATGTGGAGGGGAGTGGACAAGATAATAAAATAAGTAAAATGATCAAATACTAAATTTGTCTATGGTGTTCCGAGGGGGGGCCAAGAACTGCATCTGCATTGCCTAAGAACGTGTGGAAAAATCCCTCCAGTACTCCTACAGGGACCACTGTAACAAGAAACATGATATGTGCAACCTATGGATTCAAAGATTCAATCTAGGCACTTGCTTACATGGGGTAAGTACTATTAATACCACCAATGAAACCATTTACCATTACTAGCGTTTATTCATTTGCCTTACATATTCGAGCACAAACTGATGTTTCTCTCCATTTGCTATGCTTTTAATTTTGATGTGTTCTTTGGACGAATTAGGGTTTTTATTCCTTGGGTTCATATCAATTAGAATTTAAGCTTTGGTCTCCTTGTAACACACATACATTGTGGTCCATTGGATTCCATGTCATTGTTCTTGCACTGAAATATATTTTCTCAAAGGGTAGAATGTACTTAAAAGAGGAATTTATATATTCCTTTGAAACATGCAAGTTAAAAGGCCGTGTCTGGAAATTTAGTTTTCTTAGATATGCAATTGGAATCCATAATTTACCTATATCTAATCCTGGAAAGGTTGAAAATAGAAAAGGTTGAAACTTGAAAGTTACTGAAAAAATTGAAGGCATTTTGGTAAAGGTGAAGGTTGTTTTGAACATCGTCCATGACCCATAGCAACTTCCAACAAGAATGATAATTGTAAGCGGGCTATTTTACATGCTTTGAAGCTTATTGTAAAAGTTTGCAGGTGATTTTAACAAAGTAGTCTTCCTGAATTTAAGAGACCTATGACTGCAATATTTTCCAAAGTTCAAACAAGACTTTGATGAAAGTATTTTTATACTTATTGTATGGATCTTCAACATTTTAGACTTAAATTCTGGAAAGTGTGAAATGAGCAAATTTTGTGTGAAATTTGAGTGTTGTCAATGGTGAGGTTGAAGCGTTTTGCTCACATAGATAAGATTCGAGTTTTGCTGAAAATAAACTTCAAAATAAACTTCAACTTACATTTTGGGGGTTACACTTTTCGCTTTAGTTCATAAATTATACTAAACATATAGTTTCATGTGTCTTAACATCTAATCATAAGTGGAAAATATATACTCATGAGGCCTACCTAGATTGAACAAAGCTTAAACTATACTTATGACCGTGGGGCAACCATCATCATTTAAGCGATTTTGAGTCCATGTGACCATGCATACAGCTTTAGTTCAAATTAAGATGAAGCTATTTTGCATAGAACCAACGAGAAAACATCCAAATATTAAATGACTAAAACATATAAAAATCTCATAGAAATCTAGGCACACTAAAGTGGTAAACACAAACAATTCAACAAGAGAGATGAATTCATACTTCCGTGGATATTAGAATATTTTCTTAATCAGCTTATCTTTTGTCAATATTTGAAACCAGTGGGACAATTTTTTGGGTATGGTTATTAAAGTGGACAGCAAGGGAGGACATGGGACAATGAATGAGGGGCAACCCCTTAAATATAGAAAAAATACAAATCACATAATGCAATATCCAATAAAGCAACTACCTCATGTCTCATTCCCATCTCAAATGTCACTAATGGAGATAAAAATATCAACCTTTGAAGATTGATTCATTATTAAATAATTAAAATTTGGCACGAAATTTGTTCCCATGTATCACAAATAGGAAATTGAGACCTCAACAAACAAGTTTTGGAAAGTAAAATGGCCAAGTTCTAATATGGACACAAAACATGGGGAATATTTCATAGCTATATAACATAGTCATTGGGGAATAGGGGTGTGAGGGGATGAGTTTCTTGGATGGTCGGAGAGACCCACCAATTTCAGGGAACAACAATGAGTTTCTTGGATGGTTGGAGAGACCCACCAATTTTAGGGAACAACAAAGTGGATGACAGGATATGGGACATAGGGAACTGGACCACATTTGAAGATGAAGCAATATTTTTGACGCATGAAACATTACTATTAAGTGTCTGCTATTGCAATTTTTTATCGATAATGATAAAGATCTTTATTTGTGAGTTTGACACCATCTACAGTAAGCTGCAATATTTCCATTTTAATTTTCTTTAGATATAACAAAAATCATGTTTATTATAAATTTGATTCAAGGATCAGAGGAATCTAATTATTTGCCATTTAGCAGTACTTTTTAGTTATTCATTAGTTTGCTTCAGGCATCATCCTAAGCATGCCTCATACATTTGAGGAGGAATTCATAACAGATGATACTACACGATAGAGGATTCCCTAGGCATCTACCGTGGGGGTTGGTGGATTCCCTAGTGTCCCCCTTTCCAAGGGATTCCCTAAGATTCCCCTTTGGGCATGGGACAAACTCTGGCTAGAGGGAATTTCTTGTGATTCCATATTAAATATAGAAATTAAAGGGAAAAAATGAAATGAAAAAATATATTCTTTTAAAGATTGTTTGACATTCAAAATTTACTGATACTCAATTTTAGCATAGTCGTATGTTGCATGAACAATTATATAAGATGTACTTGATCGTTTTTATTTCAACACGAAGTAGTGACAAGTTCAAAAGGTTTCATTTATTTTTCATATTTATCTTGTTTATAAGAAGTTAAAGGATGAAGTGTCATTCACAACGTATATCTAATTGTTAAGAAATCAATAATCCTCATTGTTTAAATAAAAGAAAATACATCCACATATTTTACTGTTGCATGTGGTTAGTTGTTGAATGTAATTTTGTACCAACTGATTGTTGAATTGGACTCAACAAGTAGGTCACCAATTGCCTAGTTACATTGAACTTAGTTGGCTCTATTTTCTTGCTTGCACTTCACTTATAGATTCTTGGTTGTTCTAGTACGCCGGTTGGGTTTAATTTGCATATTTTCAATTGCAATCTTGAGTTGTCAAGGTCTTCTTTTGATGATCAGAAGTTTACATGAGCGTATTAAACATATTTTTCCTTGTATATTGCAATCTATGTTGGTTCATTACACCATCATTGGGATAAAATTCCAAGTTGACTTGAATCTTCGAGGTGTATAATTTCTATTAGAGGGAAACAATGCTTGATAGTTGCATATGCATTTCTTTTAGTAACAACTATTGAGTTTTTCCTGCTAGTTAAGCATAGAATGTCCTCATTGAACATGCAATATTTTTCTAAATAGAGTCTAGACACCATAGCGTTGAATTACATTTGATACGTTTCCCATAACATTAGAACTTCCAAGTTGATCAATTTATTAACAAAAAGAATGAATAAATTGAATCCAAATTTCTGCATTCCCCCCTTCAACTAGGCTAAAGAGATATTTTCCTTCACACCTGTGAAGAATATGATGTATGAACAAATATTAATACAATGTCGTTTTGTGCCATAGCACCCCCTCACAATAGGATTAAATCAAAAGGAAAGCAAAGTCTACGGTGAAAGCCCAAGTCTCTTTCATATTTGACAGACTTATGTTGCAACAGTAAGAATCATATCAAATTCCTCTCAAACAATGTTTTAATATCTTTGCATGTGGCTTCCTTTCTTCTTTTTTGTGAGATTTTCCTCTTCTTCCAAACATAGGGTTTCTTTGAAATGGTTAGTGAACTTTTCGAAAAATGTTTTTTGTGATCCGCATTTGAGGTGTAGTTCTCTTCAGCCAAGCAATACCCATAAATAGTATATCATTGCATGCTTCTGATGAAAAGGGTGGATTATCAATCTCTATCCTTACTTGGAGCTATAAAAAAAAAAAAAATAGTTACAATTTCAAATCAAATTGCTATCCAAATTGGTAAAATACACTAGTTAATTCAAAATCTCTATGGACAATAAATTGGTAATGGATGGAGTTAATGAGATCAGGAAGCAACTAAAAATGGTCACCAAAAAGAACACCATGAAGGGTAAGAACTTCATCAATAATCCAACCGTTTCCATTATCAAGATTTGAATTTTGTTGGATACTCTTGATATCGACTCCAAACCCTCAAAGATTTCTATTGAACTTGTACCAAATATGTCTTTGGTATACTTTTTGTTTGTAAATTTCCCATGTTGTGGCTTTGTAGTTCAGGAAACCATATTTCTCCATTATCTTTTATCGAAGGGATCCCCATCATTTAACTCCATGAGTGACTCAACTTGTCATTAGGAATTACAAAAACAAATTTAGTAAGGATGAAATTATGAGGAACAAGTGATTATTGAAATAGTAAGAGCCTCATTCCCACATGTTGTTGTGTTTCATATTTTATTATAATAACATTGTAGCATGCTCTTACCAAAACAAACCATCAACATGACAGTTATCTAGAAATAGTCCAAGGACTAGAACAACAACTTCATGGAAATGCAGAACAAGAAAATAATTCATGAATTTAGATACTTACATTGAAAGGAAATGTTTGTGAATGGAACTTAGTCATGTTGGATTCCTCAACACCAAAAAAATATCCAAAATATTCATTTTGGTGATCGCTTGAATCTATCGGTTCCTCATCATCTTCTGCTCAAGACTCAACACCCTATTCCTCCATAGTGCCATGATTTTCTCATTTGACAAATATATCATAGTCTCTCAAGAATATGGAAAGAATCATATTTCAAGTTTTATTCAAAATACCAAACTAATTTGTCTCAAATTCATGGACATCCATGTCATAACCCCACTTCAGCACAAGTTGCTTCTACGACTGAACGAGGTGTGTGGCATTAACAAGGAGACAACTTGAAGGCTTGGCCGCTCAAGTGCCGACCGATACATTACGCCTCTCTATTGCAATAACTTTGTACTTAGAATTATTTCAAGTTATATTGTTTACTTAGTTAAAGCCTGTCAACACTTAACCAAAAAGAAAACACATAAATATGGTTGGCGTTGCCACACCGTTGAGCCCCTGGAAGCATTTATTTTAAAACTCTGTGAAAACCCTTAACTCGGCTAATACCCTTGTGCAATCCCAACTGATTAATACAAAGAATATAAAATGAACAAAGGCAACTAAGTGTTAGCACTAGTGTCTACAGCAGCTAACGCACCTAACAGCGAAGTCACCAGAAAACTGAAGAAAGAAGAATGAATCTGCTAGAGCATCTCTCACTTCCCTTCATGCTGCGACTTGGTATGATGTAGACTTTGTGTTTCACTTCCTATCACAACTTGGATGATCTTCTTTGTGATGCCTCATTGGCGCTCTTAGGATGCGCTTTTATATGGGAGTGCTCTTGGCCTTTCCAAGACGCGTGACCCTTAGCATGCACTTCACTCCTCTGCTAGGTCCACATCTGTTTCTTCATGTTGGCTAAGGTGGGCGCTCCAACCAAAAGCGCCACCTCTTCATGTTCCAACACCCTCCGTTAGGTCCACTTGACGTTTCGTGTTGCGAGCGTCTCTTGGCATCGCTTCTTCACCTTGGTGTGGGTGGGAGCGCTTAGGACCACTACCAAAGCGCCACTTCCAAGCAAACTCTACCTTTCGTCTGTGTTAACTAAGGGCTATCCCTTAGCACTTTCCCAATAGTGCGTTGAGAACTCCTCAAGGGTGCGCGCTGGAGCACACCTAGGTGCTCCACAAGCCTTGGTTTGTTAGCTAAGTGTGGGCACTTTGGTTGGGAGCGCGTAGCTAGAGGTAAGCACACCCCATGGTAGTGCACTTAGCGTGTCTTTCAATATTGGAAAGGTGTCACCTTGTGACACCTTCATCCCATTGAACGTTCTATTAGCGCGTTATTTCAATGGATGCCCAAGCCAGCTCACTTGGGCGGGAACGCTTGGCTCCCTTGGGTGTGGAAGGTGGCACTTTGAAGTGCACTCGACCCCATGGCTGTGACATCCTCCCCTGCTCAAAATGATTTCTGACCTCGACAAGGTGTCTCCAAGGGTCCTGACCTAGAAACCTGTCACAACTATCATCGCAACCGTCCATCTCCCTGTCGTCGCAACCTGTTAACTTCCAATGAAGCTTCTTGCCTACTATACTTCTTCCCACCTGTCTACAACTAGTACTCCATGGTTCTTCCTGTCTCCATTTGTTGGTACCCTTACAAGCGTGCTAGTCGATTATTTAATCCAGCTATCTTGCTTTGCTTCATAAGATGAACTTCCTCATTTTGAACCCATCTTTCCTGATGCTCATTGGTGTCTTTCAAGTGAGCAATGTCTTTAAACACTTCATCATTTTGATGGTGATTTTTGTCTTTTATCCCACCCGTGCATGGTTCCTAAGGCCTCGCCATCGTCGTCGGCAGTAGCAAGCCTAAGTGTTGCTAGATCAAGTGAGAAGAAGAGATGGGCAATGCCATAGGCCACTGCCGCCTGTGTCTTCTTCGCATAGATACTTGAGCACCACTTTTACTGCAACATTGCTAAAACCAAAATCTCCCAACCAAGTCAAGTCCATATCCAACCCTACACTATCATATGCTGAAGCACTCACCTCTGCTTCCTCCTCGCAATAGTTGGGTGAGACTACCAAAGACTCTTCTCTAGCCTTTGTCCATCGCGAAATCTTCTTAGCTTTATTCCTTGAATTCTTACTTGACCTTTCAACTGGATTTTTCGTCTCCCTGTAAGTCTCTAAGATCCCCAAAGTTGTTATCATTTCTATCTGCACTTACTCCTACGGTTCGCTAATAGAAAAGGCTTCCTTAGCTCCCCAATCTTGCAAGCATTTGGATGTCAAAAACGAAAGGATTGCCTCCATTTCCTTCAGATGACAACCCACTTGAGTCAATGTTTCCTTCATCAACTGTGTTTCTGAGATCCCCATCACATGAACACAAAACTACAAAATGTCCACTGCATCACGTAACAAACAGTCTTCATTGTTGTTTCCGTCAAAATGAGTGGTGTCTTCTTTATTTTGGTTCAACACCTCCGCGTTCTTCACCTTGCCAAATTTCAACTTGAATTCCACATCGTTTTATTTGATGTGCAAGGAATCAATGTCCTATCTGACTAACTCCGCTGATAACGTTCTTTCTGCAGAACGCGCAACCTCCTCAACATCACTTTTTTGGTCCTTCTTTACCCGAATGTATGGCTATCTTGTGTCACACTAAGCCAAGTATCTGGACTTACAAGGATATTTGAAAACTTAAATTGAAGACATCCTTGGCCAATGTCCCAACTTGTTGTTTTTCATCAAAAAAAAAATCCATGCCCCATATTCTTCCAAGAACACCAAGTGTCTTACTTATGGAATCGGCATTGCCCGAGATAACCGCAGGAAGTCCTCTCCAAGGATCACAGAGTGATCATCGAGTGGAACGAATTCCAAGTCAACTTTCCCTTGCCACCTTCCAACTATAAGAGGAGTTGCGTTTATCCTTTCCTTCAATGTCTTCATCTCCTAGTTCATCGCCTTAAACCGTGCTTAGCTAGATTCTAGCAAAATGTGAAGTGATGATGTCGTTTTGCTGCTCGCCAGACTATGAGTAGCGTCTGTGTCAATAAGTGTGGAAACTATAAGGCCACTCACTATTTCTTCCACAAAACTCAGGCTTTGCGGGCTATCTTCTCGACTTCACTTCACTTCTCCAATGCAAGCTTGCACTGCACGCATTTCTTCCATGATCTTATCAGATGGACGAGGTGCCTTCAACATCATCATTGCTGTTACCCTTGCTGGTGCATTTCTTTGAATGAAGGGTGCTCTCATAGGGAAGTTCTTTGCAAAATGGTCTTGTCCGCAAATGTAGTAGGAAACACGTTTCTTCTTAGGCACTTCAAGCTGCTTTTGACCAGCGCCCCTCTGAGTGTTCTCCATCCCTTCCTTCATTATTTCTATAGGTGTCATCAACCGAAGCGTCTCTTATCTTGGTCGTGGGACCAGGTCTTGGAATGTTATGTCCATTCCATCCTTGATCTTTTCACAACACTTATTCGTTGCACATAACATGTTCTCTGACAACTCAGATTTCTTAGCCACGGATCCGTTTGTCGCAGATATTTCCATCTCAACTGTCCAATGAAGCTTCAATTCCCCTGGAAGCACTTCAATGGTACCCCATCTTGAGTTCACCATCATTATGAGCGCACTTTTCCAAGTGACGCTCTTCTCAATAGATCACTTCTTCACTTGGCACTTTTCTTCAATAGTATCCTCGCAAGCAACAAATCCACCTGCTTGTAAGTGTAGAGAACTTCCAACAAAAGCCTCCAAAAATGGCATGCTTACCTTGGTATCTGAAAAACCCTCTAAGCGCACATTTCTTCTCTTGGCGCGCACTGTAGCGCACTTGAAACCTTTGGCGTACTTAGCGTACTTGGTGCTTTGGGCTCTCTTAGTGCACCTTCTGTTTTTTTGTGGGCGCACACTTCCTCTAGGCACACTTCTTCTGAAGCGACCCTCCTCAAGCACTCACCACTTTTCTTCCTGAAGAGTGCTTTTGACTAGCGCATATTCCTTGTCCATGGAGAGTGTGTTCCTTTAATTGTTGTAGCACACGTCTAACCAACGCACTACCTTCGTTCATCGAGATTCCCTCTATGGACCACGTTAATTCAACCTGTTGAGTGTGTAGCCTCTGCTACGGAGCGCACGTCTCCCATAGAGAGAACCTCTGTTTTGCGGAGCGTGCATGTCTACGAACACCCGCGCTATTTGCTGCATGCGCTGTTGTTGGCATGCGTCTTCCTGCAGAATGCTACAACGAAGCGTCCCAAGTGGGTGCTCTTGAAGAGCGTCCTTCTACCCTGGTGACCTTAGCTCCAAGTCGCTGTTGTCTTTGGCATTCCCTTTACGACTTGACGCACTTGTCCAACAAATGCACTTTGTAGCGTTTCATAAAGATTCCTATCATGGGTCTGCTATCTGGAGTGTCGACAAATTCTAAGGGAAATTCTTCATCGTCTATGAAAAACCTTAGCGCACTCCACAACACACTAATGAGCACACCTTGCTACGCTTGGAAGGTGTGCTCTTTGCAGGTTCGCTCCTGAACGCTGCGTATGTGACTTCAAAGGAATCTTGGATAACTAGCCCTTTCTCTAAAAACCACCTGTCATCATGGAAACAATGTCTGCTCAATGTTGTTGCACAGCTAAGCTATGATACCACCTGTCATAACCCCACTTCAGAACACATTGCTTCTACGACTGAATGGGGTGTGCGACACTTCTTGGGAGACAACTTCAAGGCTTGGCTGCTCAAGTGCCAACTAGAATACTATGCCTCTTTGTTGCAAAATATTTGTACTTAGAATTATTTGAAGTTATCTTGCTTACTTAGTTAAATCGTGTCAACATTTAACCAAAAAGACAACACAGAAATATGGTTGGGGTTGCCACACCACAAACCCCCTGGAAGCGTTTATATTAAAACTGTGGGAGCGCCCTTAACTCAGCTAATACCCCTGTGCACGCCCAACCGACTAATATGCAAAAAATACAAAGAAGATAAAATGAACAAAGCCAACTAGGTGTCAGCACTAGCATCTTCCGCAGCTAACGCAACTAACAACGAAGTCACCAGAAAACTGAAGAAAGAAGAGAACATCTGCTAGAGTGTCTCACCACTTCCCTTCATGCTGCGATTTGGTCTATGGTAGACTCTGAGTTTCACTTCATGTCACCACTTGGATGATCTTCTTTGTGATGCCTCCTTAGCATTCTTAGGATGCGCTTTTATATGGGAGCACTCTTGGCCTTACCAAGACGCGTGCACTTCATTCCTCCGCTAGGTCCACATATGTTTTCTCATGTTGGCTAAGGTGTGCACTCCAACCAAACGCGCCACCTCTTCATGTGCCAACACCCTCCGTCGGGTCCACTTGACGTTTCGTGTCACGAGCATCTCTTGGCATCGCCTCTTCACCTTGGGCTGGGTGGGCGCCGCTAGGCCCACTTTCGAAGTGCCACTTCTGAGTGCTGGCGTGCACTACCATCCGTCCGCATCAACTAAGCGCTGCCCCTTATCACTTTCCTAAGAGCGCGTTAAGCACTCCTCAAGGGTGCACACTGGTGCTCCTCGCCAACGCATCTTCACCTAGGCGCTCCACAAGCCTTGGTCCGTCGACTAAGTGTGGGTGCTTCGGTTGGGAGCATGCCCCATGTTAGCGCACTTAGAGAGTCCGTAAATCTTGGCAAGGTGTCACCTTGTGACACTTTCATCACACTGAATGTTCTGTTAGTGTGTTATTTCAACGGATGCCCAAGCCAGCTCACTTAGGCAAGAGCACTTGGCTCCCTTGGGTGTGGAAGGTGGCGCTTTGAAGTGTGCTTGACACCATGGTCGTGACAATCCACTCTTTATTTCACATTTTCTTCACTGGAATTCATGCACATTAGTACACTTTTGTTCATCCAATATTTTACTTTTTTCCATTTTTACAAAGTAATAGAGGAATATTTATGGTTGCTGGGATGAGAAAAAAACTCAATGTGTACTTGCATGCAACATTGTAGGAAACAAAGGACTATAAATGGAACTCAAATCTTCCCTTCTCATTTATGCACTTCGCACCATGGATGACATATACACCTCGGCCTCTACGAAGGTAGATGGCCATAGATGGACTTCCCATTGATGCTAAATAAGGAGGAAACTCCACTACTTCATCTATATCTTACTATTGGAAGGAGAATTTGGATTTATGTCCACAGATATTTGCATAGAAACCTAAGATCCTTGTAGATTATAAGAATAATTGAACCTAAATTCACTTGAGACCTCTATGCTATTAGTCACTTAATGTAAATGTAAATGTATCTAAGGCGTACATACTTGAAGAGGAATTTTGCGTTTCAAGTAGCATGAAAAATAATTAATGAGAATTTATTTTCTTGGAAGTGCAAATAGCTTCTAGAACGTTGAGTTGTCTAAGGTAAGTGCTAGGAAATCTTCTTACATTTCATTCTCATTCTCGTGATGTCCTGAAAAGTAAGGGAACACTTCAGTGAGATATATTGTATGCTACATAAAAGATATGTATTTACTTGAGATATTAATGTAGAAAGATGAATACCTTTTTCCAACTTCCTTTTGCATCTTTGTTATGTACTGAGTAACCACATCATGACCATTTTTTTCATTGTAAATATCCTAAGGTGCAACTTTGATTAGTAAGCTTGTGCCATTCTTCCCTAAAGTGGAATCTAGAAATTAGCCAGTTCTTGTGAAGCAAGTTTGAAAAAATTGATCTTGGCATACCCTAGATATGTATCCTTAGCAAAAGGACCTAAAGTATTTGTACATCCATCACAGATGGAGTCTCTTCTATAGCATCATATTCAAATATTTCTGCAAAATTCTTTGAGAATGAAAGCCAGGGTGCAAATCATGGACATAAGCATTGAGAAACATAAAATCTTAAGTACAAAATATCTAAACAAATTTTTGGCTTTTTACCATGCCATTGAGGATCTAGTGTCTACGGTTTGATTGAACTTGTTTGAGGTTTCCCATTAAAGGTAAATACTACATATGGTTCTGAATAACTAGTAGCATCTACAATAGAGATACTATTCCCTTCAATTAGGGATGTTGTCAGTATCCATCCCTCTCCCTATGCTTTAATTCCATGATCACCATCTTTAATAAGCCATGAATAAATTTGAGAAACCAAAATATTCTCTAACAATTTCCTATATCAATTTATCTAAATAAGAGCTCTGGAATCTTAAAAGGCTCAATGCACAAATGCCATATGGTCTTACCCTTTTGAAACCATGCATGCATGAAATGTGATATCATCTTGAAAATACGCTCCACTTGGAGAACAAGTAAACCACATTTAATAACTTATCCCAAATAATTAATTAAATATAGCCCACCGAACTCCAAACTATGCATCACGCTAGGAATATACATGAAGATGTGCAAGAGGAGATATCCCAAATAAAATCATGTTGATACCAAGGTAAAACTCGCAATATAACTAACAATAAGCTTCCAATCCAACTTGGGATCCTTATGCAAATCTAGTCTTGGTTGTTCCAGAGACCAAGGATGCCACATCCTGTGGAATATGTGAATTTATTTTATATAAATAATAATAATAATTTATTTTATATAAATAATAATAATAATTTATTTTTAAGGTCACATCAAAGTTGTAGATATCAATTTGGTATACGAGATCTCTTATTTGTGGGATAAGAGGTCTCTATATACACAATGATGTGATGTAACTGTTAAAGTATACAAAAGTGTACACACCTTAGCCCCCTCTAGATATTAGCTATCCCATGTCCTCCATCATCATTGAAGCTAGATAGAGATTGTGTGATATCTATTATCATTTTTCTTCGAAAAAAACAAAAACACTGTTACAATTTTACATATAGATATCTATACACTTTATATATATGACATTAAAATATTCCAATAACATCAATAACTAAGGTGATAATCTAAGGATTTTGTTCATTTTTAATTATAAAAAAAATGATTTAATAAAAAGAAATTATAAATTTGTACCTACAAACTATATTGTAATTTTTCATTTTAAATACAAATATTTTACATTACCATACATTATAAGTTTCCTTAAAGAAAGATACCTTTTACAAAATAGAATGGTATAATATAACAACTAATCCAATTTTATTATTTCATTTTCTTAAATAAAGTTTAAAACTAATGTGAGAGTCTATGGGTTGTAGAATAGACAATGCGTTTATTGTTAAGGCACTCTTTGCAAAAGGTCACCAATGATTAAAAAATGTATTGTTATACGTATACTTATACTTATGTTATATTTACATTTATGTTATAAAAAATGTATTGTTATACTTATACTTATGTTATACTTAATGATTGTTATACTATGTTATACATATACTTATATTTTTTAAGACACCGTTTGAGTTCCTCCATGAATGAGTAAAACCTAGTAGATATGGCTCCCTCGCCAAGTTCATGCTCTCTTCCTCTGCCATATTTATTCTAATGGTTTCAACCCTTCACTCTTTAATCTCCTCTATGATTGAGTGAAATCTAGTAGATATTGGCGTGGAATACCGAGATAAATACTAATCCCACTCCCAAAATCTAGTATTACAGTAGATATCGGTGTGGTTGTCACATTATTTAAATTTTTAACTTTAACTTTTTATAATTTTCTAGTATTGCAAGAGGATGAGAGAAGTGCACTTTCAAGATTGATTCTATGGTCGTCATCAAAATTTGAAATAAACAATTATAAAAGAAATAAAAAATAATTGTACTTGATGCATGGATAATAGGTAGTTCAAATGAGTGATTACAATTAAGCATGGAGAATAAGTAACATTATTGTTCTTGGAACTTAACTTGTTAGTGGCACTTGACTTGTGGCCTATGGGTGTTCACCAACCACAAATTAAGTGGATGTAAATATCCAACTAGAAGATAGATTTTTAGTTGTTGTACATTATTAAAAGTAACTAAGTGGACATTCTCTTATTATTTTACCCAAAATTTATGGATGTGAATTTTCGATAGTTTAATTTTTTTTTAAGTTTTATTAAAATAGAGCATGGAAGCAAATGCATTTTATAAGAAAATCAATGATAATTAAAAATTAAAAGAGGGACTAAATGCTAACGCCTTGACGAAAGGGAAATAGAGGAAAATCAATGATACAGTCGAGGAATGCAGAAAACTGAAAAACGAAAGGGAAATTTGGAGGGTTGAGATGTTAACTATGATGATTCTGGAATACCCGAGTTTTTGGCATCGCACATTTTAGGTTGGTAGATTATGGAATGAAATAGCATTGCAATTATATTATTGGTAGAGGTTTGAGTTTTGAATGGTTCATTTTTGACATACAATTCCTGAATACCGCAGTTTCTCTAACGCCCGTTGTAGATTCTGGAATTATTAATATTGTGTTACATTTTATTTTTGGTTCGTTTAATGAATCATGGACAATAAGAAATTTATTTAGTTATGTTTGTAAATATTGTTGAGTTGTTTAAGTTTGTAATATTTATTCTTTTAGAAAAAATATATGTTCATATAAAAATGTAAGAGATTTTATTAATTTAAAATTATGATAAAAGTTTAGACGAAAGTGCATCCGTTTTGAATATGGAAACATAGATCGTGGATAGACTTTAATTATATATTATTTATAAATATGTAATTTACATTAGATGTCTTGTTAAATTTGTAACTTTAATATAACTTTTAATTATTTATGTAAAAATGATGGGATATAAATTACTACTAAAAATGAATATACGTATGGTTAAATATATTAAATATAAATTAAAAAACATATATATAATTATTTTAATTTTTTATTAAAAAAATGATGAAATATAGATTACTATCTAAAATTAATATAATTATGGTTATATATATTAAATATAAATTAAAAATAGATATATAATTAGTTTAATTATTTATTTAAAAAATGATGGGATACAAATTACCATGTAAAATTAATATAATTATGGTTAAATATATATTAATTATTAATTTAAAAAGATATATATAATTAGTATAGATTTATCTTAAACCTAGATTTATCAAACATTGAAAGAGACCCAATTTTGT
The DNA here is from genome assembly GCA_001517045.1 of Pseudotsuga menziesii. NCBI lineage: Eukaryota > Viridiplantae > Streptophyta > Pinopsida > Pinales > Pinaceae > Pseudotsuga > Pseudotsuga menziesii. The sequence continues at coordinate 13,414 of LPNX010581527.1, read as the reverse complement.
GTAAATTGTTATTATTTAAAAAAAAATTACACATTTAATACCTGAGAAGAGGTTTGCACCTCAGTATATTTGATCCCTCTTGGTGCTTGATAAAGCCTAGGATTTGGATCTATGCTGGTGTTATGTGAAGGCATTTGCAAACAAGGGGGAGCATCTCCACATTGATTTATATATAGGTTTATAAGTATATTACAAAATGGGTGCACGTAAAAAAATAAAATGTGAAATGCTGATTTCAAAGCCACGGATTTGGAAGCCTATGATATTTGGAGAAAGTTGAAATCTTATGGTATTTTCAAAGGGAAAACCCATGATATTTGGAAAGGGTTGGAAGCCCATGATATTTGGAAAGTAAAATTAAAAAAGGGAATTAATTATTTAATTAATTGATGTTGTGTAATTTTTAATGAGCATGTCCCTTCATGAATGGTTAGAAATTCAAGAGTTGAAGGCCCTGAATATTCATCCTTGGGCTCAAGGGCCATGGACAAGGCCTCAAACCATCACTCATGAAGGGAGGTATTATGTGGGTATTATTTACCATAAACATATATTAGATCTATGCTAATTGTTGGGGGATGAAATCAAGGGTACATGTCCTTGAATAATGATCCTTGACCTCACAGGCCATGAATGAGACATCAAATTAGAACACATGACTTATGCAGGGAATATCTGTCCTCTCATTAAGAAAATGAGCAACGTCAGGAGGTACTGTGCACCATAAACATATATTAGGGATATGGAAATGGTTGGGGGTTGAAATCAATGGCCTATGGCCTTGAATAATTATCATTGGGATCAAGGGCCATTGACCAGGGCTCAAAATACCATACAAGACCTCTACAAGGGGTATTTAGACTCTATTCAAGAATATAAATATCATCAATTGGTATTATACAACATAAACACATATCACCTAGCCATGACAATCGTTGGGGGATTAAATCAAGGGTTTATGGCCCTTGGTAATGTTCCTTGGGCTCAAATATTATGGAAAGTCCTCAAACTACCACATATGACATCATTGGGGGATCTTTGACCTCCCATTGAGAATATTAGTATCATTAGTTTGTATTGTGCACCATAAACACATATCAAGGCTACGACAATGTTAGGTTATGAAATCAAGGGTCTATGACCTTGTTTAATGATCCTCAAGCCGAAGGTCCATGGATAAGGCCTCAAACTACCACATGGCCTGTGTAGGGGATTTATATCATAGATAAATTGTAGTTGGGATACCATGATGCAACATGCAACATACATATTTATCTCTCTATTTTCTTGAGCCAGACATTCAGACGATGTTACAACATGGATAATTGTAGCTTGATCCATTCAAAGACTTTGTTCAACGGAAAATATAGAGTATTCCTTGCCATGACTGAGACCTCCTTATGCTCTGTGATGAATTCATTCGAGCAGAGTATCAGATGTGGTACACAATTTATAGATGGGAATATTAGAGAGACATGTATATGGCTCCTTGGTTGGTTTTTTCTCTTTAATGTATACTAACACCTTAGAATTGTTATGCTATGATAATTGTGGTGACCTATGATTATATTACATATGATACTAATTCTTAAACATGTGTTGAGAATAATTAAAAGAATATGATGTTGAAGACTATTGGTTATGCCATGCTTTATACAACTTGTAAACCTTAGTGCTATGTTGGTTTCATGTATCACTTGTCCCCTCCCATCCAACTCATTTATTGATTGATTTTTTTGCATGACCTATTGTTTGATTGAGACTTATGAGATTGAAGATCATTTTCCCCATCTTGACCCCTATGCATGATATAATCCATGTTTTTATGTATCACCTGCTATGAAGTACGTGGCTTAGTCAGTGTGGCAAAGTTCACCAGATGGTTTTTCTTTAGTCCTCAAAACAAGTTCTCCATCCAACAGTGTCTTTAGACACTAAAGCATCAAAATGCATAAATGAAATATCTAAAAGATTCAAAAGTATAAATGTTATAAATTAGTCAGTGGCCAAAGGATGAGAAGTCATCCATTGTATGATGTAAGGCTCATTTGGTTCCATAAGGGAAACACGGCGAGGAAAACCCATTGGGGATATAACCGCTTACTAGCAGCGGGGCTAGGACTTAGTCATTTTCTGGATCCTGGAAGGATTTCCAAGGCACCTTCCTTTGGAGGATGGCTATTATCTTGTGTTAAATTTAAATGTTTTTTGAAAAGTCAATGGTCAAAGGATGATCACTCATTCATTGTATAAGGTTCACTTCATTTTCCGCTACAGGGAAATAGGGCGAGGCTAACTTGTCAAGGTTATTCCCTTGTCATTTTTTGGAAGCTTGAAAGGATTTATAGGGAACATGCCTTTGGAAGTTGACTAGTGTTGAAAATTGTTAAATCTTCTTAAATGGAAAACTTGTTAGAGATTGAAGGAAACAATCCCAAGTAATGTATCAATTTGTGAGACACTGCCATCCCCTTTTTCCTTCTGTCATGCGTATGTCATTATGGTTGTGTGTACTTGTCATCATTCGGAGCGATCACATGGTCAAAAAACAACTAATGGTCATCACCCTTTTAATTTAACCATTAGAGGAATTTTGGGGTCTAAAATGGGCCTCCTAAGGAAAACAATAAAATAATAGTTAAAATAATAAGATAATATTGATTAATTTTGGAGGAAGAAAGAAAAAAACTACTTTTTGTGTTCGTATTTTCGACATATCTCCCTATGTTTTTACTCAAATTTTGATTGGGAGAGCTCGTTGGATGCGTAACTTGATTCCGCATCCAACGAGTACCTACACTGCATACTTTTGACGGACCCCGCTACCCCAAAAACAAGAAATACCTGAAAAAACGTGATGATGACATCATCATCACATTTTTTCAGGTATTTCTTGTTTTTGGGGTAGAGGGGTCCGTCAAAAGTAACCAGTGTGGGTACTCGTTGGATGTGGAATCAAATTACACATCCAATGAGCTCTCCCGATCGAAATTTGAGTAAAAACACAGGGAGATATGTCGAAAATACGAACAAAAAAGTAGTTTTTTTTAATGACAAATATGCCAATTCAACCATTATGGTTGACTTCTTTTATTCAAATTCTATTGGTTTTTGAATTCCAACTCACAAAAACTTATTTTGGCACGTTTTCTTATAAGGCCCATTTTAGACCCCAAATTTCCTCTAATGCTTGTTTTCATCATCACCCTGCACTAGAAAATTGTTTAAACTTTGTAAGTATGGAATATACAAGGGACTTCTAGAAGATTCAATGGTTACTCAAAGACACAAGTATATCTTATTGGTTGTTATTATTATTTATTATGGTCACCATGATTTTGAATAACATAATTTAAGTTGGGTTTTAATATACATCTTGGAGCAATTCTTACATCGTATGCATGCAGGTTCAACTTAGTTCAGCATATCACCTTCAGTTTGGGTATTTTGACCTGGTCAACCCAGTTGACCAAGTCAAACATGGATCCCAAGCGAGTGACAAAAATTTGATAGTGTTTATACTTTCTCCAGACATGCCCAGGAACAATACTGCCATTCCCGTTTTCAGAGTTTGGCCCCCGATTGCATTATCGATGATTATTATCACTTTATAAATGGTTAAATCATATTTTTTATTACAGATTGTTGTTATTATGGTTCTCCTAGGGTGCTACAGTGCTACAGGGGGTATGAGTAGTCAATTTTACCACTCTACAATGCGTTTAGACACTTATGTGCAGTCAATTTTCCCTAGTTCTCACACTGAAAGAAGATATGATGAGTTTTATGATTTTCAGAGGATGTACCACAAAAAATGAACTAGGAAATCAAGGAATAAATCGATTTGGAATGTGTGGTCAATAAAATGGCAATGTAATTTCTCCATATGATTTATTATGTCTCTTTAGATATATTTGTAGTAGTTGCAGTCAATTTTATGTCCTAGATCATTTATTTGGTTCTCTTAGTGAGGACGTCCCCCACGGGGGAACCCTTTACCTTGGTGATGATATACTTTATTGACATATCTTATGTTTTGATGTTGTACTAGGGTGATTTATGTACCTAAGGCACCCATTTTATGATGTATTACATTGATATACCTAAGGCACCCATTTTATGATGTATTACATTGATATACCTTAGAATTATGATGTATTTCACCTTAATTAGGTGTCATTGGGAAAAAGTGCACCTGTCTTGACTTGGTCATGCTGATCCATGTATTGATCCGTGTAAACGTGATCTCCACCATTGATTATGTATTAATCTAAATCATTGCATGAAAAATTAAGTTAGGGTTTTTGTACCTCAAAATCTATATAAAGAAGAGACCCCCCTCATTATATCCCATCAAGAAATTCGACACCATTTCCTCTTGAAGAATAATAGAGAAAATTTTATGGGATCTCTTTTCTTACGTGGATAATTGAAGAATGTTCTTTGTTATTGATTGATGTTATCTCTCTCTTGCATTGGAAATTATTGGTGAATCTGTGGCATATCTTTTGGATCCATTTTTATTTTCTTGACAAGCAAATCGATTTGGAGAGGGGTGCATCTGTGCAATATGTCCACCTTTCTATCTTGTATGAATTTTGTGGTTATAGGGAGTATTATTATCACATGATATTTTACTCTCCTATCTTTTTTTTTCTCATCAGCATTCGATATTTTGCTTGTCAATCTCATTTTTTTTTAATTGGTTGGAGAGAGGGCGCACTTGGTTCTTTGGGCAACTTGAGAAAACCTGGATTTTCACCATTGTTCCACTTGATACGCACATGAATAGTCTTCATCACTTCAACATTTATCCTCAGAAACATCATGTAAGATCTCCCAGGTAAGATCCATCCTTATTCTTCTATCTAATTGGGATTGCATTTTCCTTTGACATAAAACTTTAATTTAAGACCCTCATCTATTAGTTTAATAGGTTCTAGTTTGCAACGATTCATGAAACTTAAAACCCACTTTATAATAACTATAAAACCCCTAAATCTAAAGTTTCATGATCATCAGACTCCATTTCCCATCCAACTCAATGGTCTATCTTTTACAGGGATACTTCCTCCTTGGAGGGGTGGGTATCTTCAGTTCTGCAAACTAGTTATTGCTAGTTTCACCTCCAATTATATAATATTATACCTAGCAAAGAATCCTAGTGTCCAATTTTACTTAATTTCACCATTTTCCCCTGGATCCAATTTCCATGCTTAAAACCCTAGGGTAAATTTAGGATTTTCATATAGATATTCATAATCTCTTACTAACTATGAAAAACTCTAATTGACTACCCTACTAAGAGGACTAATCAAGATTCTCTGGGCTATCCATTTGATTTCCTTATTTTAGGGCTATCTTGGTTATAGGGATGCCCATTAGGTTTAGTATCTCCACTAAATATAAAATGTATATTTCCTTGATTGTCGTGACATTTGAGTTCTTTCATAGGTATTGTATATCATAAGTTATGAGTTTAGTTTCCTTTCCCCTCTTCCACCTTGGATAGGATCACCCTACCCGGCAACTACAAGACTCATGATAACATTTTTGGCGCCATTTCTAGGGAGGTAGAGGCTTACCTTGGTTCATTATGCATACCTTTGGTGTCTGTGAATTCATTTATATTCTTATCATTCATATCACGTCTGTTTAATTTTAGTGATTATATTTTATTTGTTAAATTTTTATAATCACTGGATGTGTTTCACTCACTTCTCCTAGGACATTATCAGTTGGTGAACAAGACATTTTGTTCACTTGGAAAATCCACAATGCGACTCCACTGGAAGACTGACCCATATTTACAAACTACATTATGTGACTCCACAGGTGATCGACCCTAATCATAGAGTGATTGTTCTCCATGGCTAAGAGGACATTCAACCCATTAATTTTTTTTACTTCTCTAGAATTGATGAATATCCTCATAAAGTCCCTCTTCATATTCGTAATAGGTTTCCTAAATTTGATGGAATTTATGAAATATCTGCTAAAATACACCTTGAACTCATTAGGGAAGTTGTTAAAGAATTATCTATAACCCATGAGGATGTTTGCATGAGGTTGTTGCCCATGTCATTTCAGGGAAAAATTGAATGCTTATTTTTTAACTTGGTGACCAATAACATTTCTAGGTACAACATGTTTGAACATAAATTATTGGAAGAATGGGGAAATGAATCCAATGATATGGAACTATTAAATCAAACTTCTCATTATTTTGATCTTATGACTGAAATATTTACTGATACAAATTTTGGAAAGGACCCCTTTCACCTAGTTTTTATTGATGAAGTTAAGCTTTCTAGCAATAGTGATGAAGATGAAACATGTAAATAACTTGTTGAATATTCCTTCAACCACTTCCCTTAGATGGATAGGTTTTATTTTGAAGTGTTCCTCCAAGAGAAATTAACGAAATTTACTTCAATCATAAAAGAATTTGCGACTTACTTCCTTAGTCGTCCTTGTGCATCTCAAGATGATATATTGAAAAATGTTCAAAGGATTATTTCAAGTTCTTGATTTTCAAAAATTGAGTGAGGACCCTCACTTAATTTCTTATTCAATTAACCAATATGGATTCATCCTTAATGAAAATCGTTGCTCGTCTGGTTGTGAGGAGTTCATAAAGGATGCCTTAGAAATGAATTATGATGATAGTAGCATGATCGAAAATCATATTATTAAAGATCAAATATCGATCATGCCCATATCATCCCGGGATAGATCATTAAACACTTATGAATATATTACTCATATTCTTCCTGAATATGATGAAGTGTCTTTTCCAAATCAAAATTCTTTGGCTCTTTGCAACAATAAAGATGGTCAACCTAAGCCTAAACCGTGTAATTTTCATTTGACCATTTTCTTTTATCTCATGACGAGTCAAGGTTAGCAATCTCAGCATATGAAAATCAAGCTTCTATTTTTCAATCCACTCTCCCATCCCTGCTTAAGGAATATACTTCTTTTGTTTCATTTTCAAATCAAAATTTGGCATGCAATGTTATTAATAAGGAGTCTCAAGAATGCCAAGTGGTCGGTGGTAAAGCATTTCATTTTTTGTTTCAGTCATCCCTAATGAATAATATTTTTAAATATATCAATTCTTCTTGTTGGTGGTTGGAAAATAGGTTAAAGATTGATTTCATATTTTCACCATTTTTGAACAAGAAGTGGGGCTAATCTCACTATCAATCTTATTGCATTACAATCCTTCCCCATTTGGTTATACCGTAATTCCTAGAGTTAGTATAATTAAGCATCTTAGTCAGGCATAAGAGAAAACAAAGAATTTCTTAGAGTGGCTAAATCATAAATCATATTGTCTTCTTCCATCAAGGTAAAGCTCACATTATTTTTATGATCCCATCGTCATCTTGATGGATGAAGTCTATAAAAACCAGTTTCATCTTTGGCATGATCTTATCCTACATCTTTCTTTGAATACCAAGCATCATGTTAGAACGGATTTGATTTTCATACACATCTCTTCCAAACCATCTCTGACTAGTTATATCATTAATTACAAAGAAATACCAATCATCCATTCATCAAATGGTTGCATTGGATTTATGACTTTACTTAGAACGTGTTTGATTGATTAGGTTAGAGTAGGTATGGCTTGAATAATCTCCTTTGAGTAATAGTTGATATTTTCTTTTTTGAGTGTTGCATGTGTCCTAATTCTTTTTTAGTCTTTTTGGCCATTGAGTTTGGTGCCTTGCATAATTCAATTGTATCTTTTAATTCCATCACTATTTAGAGTATAATTTATTTTCAACATTTTACTTTGAGCATTTATATTATCAGTTTATTTTATGAATATATATATTTTTTATCCATACATGTTGCTCTAGTAATTCTTGATTCCATTTGCGAAGGAACGGGTACACTTGAAGAGGAAACAAAAATTTGAAGTGCTAGATATTAGTTGTTGAGATGTTGTTGCGGACCAGAGATTTATGAGGTTCTCAAGGACTCTCTCCCTTAGAGCACTTGTTATCACAGATATATTATAGTCGGGCTACCATGATGAAACATACAATATACTGATTTATCTCTCTATTTTCCTCATCCATACATTTATATGGGGTTACAACATGGATCATTGCAGCTTGAGCCAATCAAATCCTTTATTCAACAACATATATAAAGTGCTTCCTTGATAAGGTTGAGACCTCCTTGTCCTCTGAGATGACTTTAGAGGTGACCTAGTTCATTCAAGTAGTGTAGTATATGTGGTACACAGTTTAGATATGGGCATATCAGATATAGACATGTATATGTTGAGATAAGGTATATGGCTCCTTGGTTGGTTTTTTCTCTTTGATTCATACTAACACATTATACTTGTTATCCTATGATGATTATGGTGATGTATGCTTATATTACATGTGGTACTAATGCTTAAACCTATGTTGAGAATAATTAAATGAATTTGAGGTTGAATACTATTGCTTATGCTATGCTTTATACAACTTTTAAACCTTAGTGCTAGTTACTTCATGTATCACTTGTCCGCACCCATCCAACTCATCCATTGATTGATTTTTTCCCATGACCTATTGCTTGATTGAGACTTGTGAGATTGAAGATCCTTTTCCCCATCTTAACCCATGTGCATGATAGACTCCATGTTTTTATGAGTATCTGGTTGTGAAATATGTGGCTTGGTCAGTGTGGCCAAGTTCATCGGATGGTTTTCCTTTAGTCCTCAAAAGAAGTGCTCCACCCAACAATGTCTTTATACACTAAAGCATCAGAGCACATAAATGATATATCTAAATGATGCAAAAGTATAAATGTTATAAATTAGTCTGTGGCCAAAGGATGAGCACTCATCCATTGTATGATGTAAGTATCATTTTCCCCCGCAAGGGAAACAGGGTGAGGCAAACCTATCAGGGCTATGGACACTTGTTGGAAGCGATGCTAGGAATTAGTCATTTTCTGGAGCCCAAAAGGAGTTTCAGGGAAACTTCTTTGGAGCCTGGCTATTATCTTGTGTTAAGGTTAAATGTTTTTTGAAAACTCAATGGTCAAAGGATGAGAACTCATTCATTGTATAATTTTTGACCCATTTTTCCCTACAAGGAAACAACGTGAGGCTGACTTGTCAAGGTTATGCCTTCGTCATTTTCCTGGAAGGCCAGAAGGATTTCCATGGCACATTCCTTTGGAGGTTGACTAGTGTTGCAAATTGTTAAATCTTCTTAAATGGAAAACTTGTTAGAGCCTAAAGCAAACAAGCCCAAGTACTTTATCAATTTGTGAGACACCACCATCCCCTATTTTTATATGTCATGAACATGCCATTATGGTTGTGTGTACTTACCATGATTCAAAGAGATCACATAGTAAAAAAAAACTAAAAGTTAGTACCCTTTTACTTTAATCTTGTTATCCATCTCATTGTTTTTTACTTGGCTTGGTAGGAGAGACAAAACACTTGGTTCCTTGGGAGACTTGAGCAAATATGGCTTTTCACCATTGTTCCACTTGATCTATGTGGGAATAGTCTTCATCACTTTGGCATTTATCCTCAGAAACAACAGGTAAGTTATCCTAGTTAAGATCTATCCTTATTCTTCTATCTAATTGGGGATGCATTTTCCTTTCACATAAAACCCTAATTTAAAACCCTCATCTATTAGTTTAGTAGGTTCTAGTTTGCAATGGATTATGAAACTTAAAACCTACTTTGGAATAATTCTAAAACCCCCAAGTCTAAAGTTTCACAATCATCAGTCTCCATTTTCCCATCCAACTCACTTGTATATCTTTTAGGGGTAGACACCCTCCTTGGAGGGGTGGATATCTTCAGTTCTGCAACTTGGGTACTGCCAGTTTCACCTCCAATTGTCTAATCTTACACTTAGCAATCAATCCGAGTGTCTGATTTTATTTAATTTAACAATTTACCCCTAGATCCAATTTCCATTCTTAAAACCCTAAGGTAAATTGGGGATTTTCATATAGACACTCATAATATCTTAATAACTGTGCAAAACTCTAATTAACTACCCCAATAAGAGATCTAATCAACATTCCCTGGGATATCCATTTGATTTCCTTATTTTTAGGGATATCTTGGTTATAAGGATGCCCCCTAGGCTTAGTATCTCCGTCAAGTCTAAAGTGTCATTATCCTTGATAGTCGTGACATATGAGTTCTTTCAGAGGTTGTTTTCATTTATTTTTTAGTTTCCTAGTACTACATATCATGATTGCAAAATACAATGCCCTATTGTTTCTGTAATAATAGGGAAACTTACGTGTCTTAAAAAATACTTATAATTGTGCATCAACCCAATTTTCTTGTATCATTGTGATAATGTGAACATTATTTAATTAGTTAACATAACATCTCTTATTAAATGATTTTATTGAATTTTTTCTTCTCCTAATGGTTCTTGGTATTTTCCCTTCATACAATCTTGCCCCCATATGTGATTAACATTAATAAAAATTACATGTCTCTACACATTGAGACGAAACACCAATATGCCAAAAATATTTATATAATCATGAACAATAGCTCAAAATGAGACTCAATCCAAAGTCTTTTATGTTTTACGCGATCCAATTTTCTAGAGACCTATGACGTTCTTGTCCATTATTAGAGAAAGGATTAAACTAGTGAACCGACCATTTGCACCGATCGGACGACCCCGCTCGGGTGAGCGGTCACGTCCGACAACCGCGGTCGTCCAATCGGTGCAAATGGTTGGGCAAATAGGTCCCGGCTTAGAGAAATAACATTGTATACATATTTTCATTTATCCATAACAAGAAATTTCTAAAAAATTATAAACTTTATTTAAAACTAAAATACTTTAATATTAACGAGGTCGTTCTTCAAATGAGAATGCTCTAACGAGGAGGGCATTACAATAACTTAAATTTTCATTGAGCTATCTAAAATTTATGTATGCATAATTCAATAATTTTTTTTATGGTTATCATTACATTTATTTACTTTTTTAAAATATATATTTTTTGTTAAACTTTTTAAATAAGATGTTATCTTAAAGTTCCATTTTCATATTGTATATTTATTTTTTAAAATTAGTTTTCTAAATGCTTTTTCCATTTTATTAATTATTAACAATAATTCAACCAAATTAAAATATAGATCATTCTCTATTCCAAGTAAACCGAATTTTAATTTGAACTTTAAAAAAAAATAAAATCTTATAATTGTAGTGTTTTTTTAGAAGAAAAATTTATGATCTTGATATTCAATTTTGAATCAAAGGGCATCAAAATGAGCCTCCCGTAATGGGTAGTTACATGAGTTACATCAGAATAGGAACTGGAGATATGAGCCAAAACAAGACAGCTAAAGACGTACAAAGATACATGATCCCAGAATAGATCAAGGAGAGGCTACAAAAGGATCATAGTGTTCACTGAGGACACAAATATCACTCAAAACCAGGAGCACAAGGAGAGACCAGAGTGTTGATCCAGAGATGCCCACCCGCCATGCTAAAAAGATCTTAGAGAGATACATGTAATCCAGTGCCCATAGAAAAAAAGGGAGACAAAGCTCCAGCACTTAGCTCTAAAAGAGCTACAAATAACCACTCATGGTGATAGAGCCATTATAAATTTCTGAAAAGGAAGAGAGACCACGGGCCAAACCAAGGGCATCTTTGGATAAGCAACCCAAGGGCATCTTTGGATAAGCAATCTGCACTCTGAAACCAATGGCATCTTTGGATAAGCAATTTGCACTCTGATTGTGCTCTCTGTAGACATGGCTAATGTCCAGACAGAAAAAACACTTGATCAATGTCTTATTATCACACCAATTATTCACCCAGAGAAGATAAAATTGCTTTGTTGTTGATCCAGTTAATGATAACTAAAGAATCACCATCAATATACAATAATGGGAGACCCATTTCATTCACTAACAACAACTTGATCTCAATTTTGTAAAATAGAAAATAAAAAAATTGTTTATTTTAACCCAAAAAAAATCAACATAATAATGTATCAAGCCTTCAATGTGCTTATACAGTTGTGAACTTTTTAGAGTGGTCTAATCAAAATTTCCATTGAAAAGTTTTTTAATAACACAACCAAGTTTGACATCATTGTTCTGAAAATACTTTTGATTAAACATATATATTACCTTGATTGCTCAACAAAGGCTGGAGCGCATCAACGTTCTAACTATAACGCAGGGACGCCGACAGAGAGGACAGGGGCGACGACAGAGAGGGCAGGAGTGACGTCCAGCAAGCCAGGGGAGAATGCAATCTAAATGGAAGACGTGCTTACATTCTGCAGGCCACTCTGCGATTGCTGCGATTGCTACGTCATCGACGTTAATTAACTTATTTAACGGATCATGACAAATACAACATATTTCTCCCTCCTTCCAGAGGAAGAATGAAACATCCACTACGATCGAAACCGTTTGCTCCAACATCTGTCTAGATCTCTGTGATAAGCTCTTGTATATCATTTCTCTCTTAATATTGTGTCGATCCCGCAATCTCTGTATGACCCCAAACCGTTGCTCTTCAAAAACCTCTATGAATGAGCGAAATCTAGTAGATATCGGCGTGGCCTCGCTTGCTCTGCCTGGCTCGCGCTCCCCGGACGAGTTCAAGCTCTCTTCTGCTCCTCTGGTTTCCTCTGCCATATTTACTCCAATAGGTTTTGGAGCTGACAGAGAAGTCCCAGCCGAAGAACTTGTGAGACTGGAGGGGCACAGAACGAGCTCTATCATTTGGAATGCTGCCTCAAAGACAACTGATATAGAGATGGTCAAACTGCTCTCTATTTGAGAAGATGGTCAAACTTCTCTTTTGTGTCTATCACAATTTTCCATAGTTTGATTTTGTTTTGTTTAGTGAGTTTTTTTTGAATATTTTAAAAGTTTTATTAAAATAGAAAAGGGAAGGAAATACATTCTATCATAATTATCAAAATAATGATATTTGTTTTTGGTGTAGATTCATTTTAAAATTTGGATTTATCAAGCATTAAGAGGATTTAATTTTTTGAGGTGTACAATTTTTTACCATTTGGATCAGTTTAGGTACTTGATAAAAGTGGGTTTAAAATGGATTGTTTATGTCCGCCTAACATAAAGTGACTAATGTGACAGTATCTCCCCATACTGTGTTGGATAGCACCTAGCTTCTCTCGGTGCAATAATTCATAGTGCAAAAAGTAGAAAAAGATAAATATGTCATTAGTAAATGAATGGGTAGCCCAAAAGGTTATTATAATCCTATTATTGGGGAGCTCTTTGCCACCACCAAAAGGTTATTACCAGCGTAGATCCAGCTTTACCCGGCTCTATCATGCGCCGAGAGGGATCAAATATTTTGAGGTGCAAACCCTGCTTCAACAATTGCACTCCAAAAAAGGGTTTGCA
>LPNX010581517.1:82332-99061 GCA_001517045.1 Pseudotsuga menziesii | reverse complement strand
TCTAATTGTAAAAGTAGTTTCTAAAAACTAACATAGAAACCTATTCACATAAACACTTAAGTGTGATAAGTGACCATTTACATAAATAATTTATTCCCTAAGCTATAGTTTTAATTTGAACTTTAGGATCACATTTGCTAACCATCTCTCTTTGATCCAAAAGTTGTCTTGATAAAACACTAAATTTAATTTTGAACTTAGTGAATTTGATTATTCCAAGAGGTTTGGTTAAAATGTTTGAAGTTTGATCTTTTGATAGACATTATTTTCGTTTGATGATTCCTTTTATGAAAAGTGTTATAATGTATTGGTACTTTGTATCAACATGATTTGTCTTTTAGTGAAAGACATGATTTTTCGCTAGCTTGATCACGAATTAATTGCTTATCACAAATGAAGTAGATTCATTCTGAACAATATCATGAACAATCATTCACCATATGCCCCATTCTCCACTCATTAAGAGAACTATAGAAGTTCATCCTTGATCCACATATATAGCCTTATCAAAATAAAAGTGTTTAGTTAACTTTATTATGCTATAATCAATACTTAAATATACATAAAATTGACAAATGATAATACTCCAATGATACATAAAAATATCAAATGATATACATTTTACCATGTTTGTTCACTAATTTTTTTAAAAAGACAAATGATGAGAGTTTAAAGATTGAATTCCATCTTTATATCACCTTATTCAACCATGTACATTTAAAAAATAAAGTATATCACGTTACTCAACCATGGACAAGTAAAAAATAAAGTATACCACCTTACTCAATCATGGATAAGTAAAAAATAAAGTATATGACTAGCATTTGAACTAAGAGGTGCAAAGGAACGCCGAGGGGACGGACATATAGTTTGACATGAATACAAGATTCACAGAAACTAAAAAAATTCTACGTGGGTAAAAGGCTTGAAAGATTAAAAATGTGAAAACATTGTTAACATTCAAATGATAGGTAGAAGATTTATTTATAACTTGTATTGAAGGAACAAGTATTAAGCTACACTTATACAGGAAGGATTGGTTATAAAACTAGACAGTGAGTTGTAGAGCGATAAGACATCAACTTGAAAGGGGAAGGGAGTGGCATTATGGAATTTCATAAGAAAACTACATGTAAAACCTGGATCATATTATTTCAAAACGACAGAGGAAAGACTCTTCATAAAATCTGTCATTTATCAAGGTTGACTGGGTTAAGAATGATATATTACCAAGTTAAATTTGGGTTGTGCCACTTCAAATCCTAGGTTAATGTGCTTCTTTCATCTTTGTTCCTTCACTAATAAACTTCTCTAACATCTATACTAGATTGCATCCAACATGCATGGATTTTCCATCAATTTTTTCAACATATTTCACTTTATGAAAACATTAAAAAAATTGGAGTACAATGACAGATTATGTGATGCATACAAGATAATGGAATGTGAGATTAGGGAAACAAAATGAAGACTTTCCAGCATGGATACATTCTTTATCATTACATTCAACGACTCACTGGAAGTGATTTAATAATTTCATAAAAATCGCCATATGTCTTTAGTTATGGAGGCTAATTTTAAACTTTAAGAGTGTACACTCGCCATTTCCCGATCACAAGGTGTTGTTCATTTTTCATTTTTATTATTGGAAACCCTTTGCGTTGTGTTTGTTTGTATTTTAATATAATTGAGAAAAAATCATTTTTTATAAATATAAATGAAGAGAGAAAAGTCAGAGATTAACGTCAAGGAAAGTCCAAACTTTGGTTCAATAACATGCAAGTGACACATTTTTTCTTGTTTGTAATTAAATTTGACTTACAGAGTTTGGAAAGCAAGAAATCTGGTGTCACTGCAAATTCTAAAAAGATGCAAATAATGCAAATCAGAATATATTACAAGTTTATTGAACTTAACATTTTTACAAAGAGAAGGTATGAGATATCTTAGATTTTCAAAAAGAGAGCTATGTCAACTAGTCTTTACAATTAACATCACATTACAATTTGGCATGGGACGTGATAACATATTTTAAAAAGACGAGCAATGTCTCTTTTCTTTTCAAAAAGAGAGCAATGCCAACTAGTCTTTACAATGAACACCACATCAGATTTTGGCATTGCATGGTAAAAACTAATATCATAAAAAGAAAGACTCCAATGTCTCTTTTCTTTTCAAAAAGAGAGCAATGCCAACTAGTCTTTACAATGAACACCACATCAGATTTTGGCATTGCATGGTAAAAACTAATATCATAAAAAGAAAGACTCCAATGTGTTGTTATAACTGATGGTGTAACAATTATAAAAAGGAAAAACATGTTTGATACGAATCAAAGTACAAAATGAACAATAATAATCCCATGTCGGGTTCAACAAAAAAATATGGTGTTGGAAACATTTCAGGACAACATAGGGAGTTAAGGTACAATGTCCCCTAAAATGGTAATGATCCTTTTGCTTTTTCGAACTATATTTTTTTTTTTGAATCCGTTGCTTTGAGAAATTGTTGCAGTTGACTTGGAAATAGATGTGCATAGCTGGTTGGAGCAACTACACATGAAACACACAATGATCAAATCAAACACATTTGACAAAACATATTTTAAATATTAAAAATATTAAAATTTTAACCCGAAGAAATTGTATTTGTTCTTTGGTACATGTAGAGAAAGAAATCCTATTAGAATTGCAATCAAACATCAAAAGATGAAATGTAATACGAAATACTTTAAAATAGTTTGTTCTTGGAATTAAATAATTTCATTTTACAAAAAAAAAGAGTAATTACTCTCATAATGAAAAATCGAGTTAGCATAAAACCAATAACAGATACAGATCTATGCAGATACAAGCTCAATATAGACATGTTATTGAATGCAAATTCTGAAACATGCTCCCACAAACTGAATAAAAACAAACTGCTACAACTAAACTAGAATAAATGTATGCATCTAGAAATCATAAATTAAATATAATTTGGCAAGTGCTAGCTGCTTATTAAAAAATCCTACTTATTCAAAATGCGTTGTAGGAGTGAGCCTTCAATATCTAGAGTTCAGAAATTAAATATAATTTAGAAAGTGCTAGCTACTTATTCAGAAATCCTACTTATTCAAAATGTGTTGTGGGAGTGAAGCTTTAGTATCAAGGATTTGCAACATGTTTGTATGAATAGTGATCAATGATTCCCACTATCCAATTTGGAAATGTTTGTGAACAAAATCATTGAACAAAACATTGTGACTCTTAGACTCAGAATCTGAAACTTATAAAACAATGAAAATTTAATCTCTTCGACTCAAATAAAAAAAATGCAAGTTTCCCTTGATGTCAATGCCATTATTTTTTAATTTCATTGGTAGATACAAAATGATTCCTTGCTAGATTGGATAGGTTTTTTGCAATAGAAGTGTGATAATGCTATAAGAAAATAGCAATGAAATAGGCACATTCTTCATTAGATTCTTCATAGATGCTATGAATTTCTTGAAAGGGGTAAATGCATAGATGTTATAAAGTACCTGAAAGGGGTCAATTCTTGATCAGATTTGCAGCAATTTGATCTTTATCATTAGAAACAATTGCAAAATTTGTTGATCCCTACCAAAACTTAACATGCTACAAAAAATGCATACTGAAATCGTTAGACTACAAATAAAAAGGTTTGAACAAAAGATAAATATATAATTTTCCATCCCAAATAACTATAGGTGTTTTGGGGAAAAAAATTTGTTTATTTTAAGTGCTAAACAAACATGAAATCAAAGACCAATTTCATGTCCATGTTTAGAATTTCCTAAATTCCAATTCCATATTCTCTTCTTAGATACATCCCCAAACATCTTCTTATATTTTACAAGCTTGTACTACTGAACCTTGAGAAGATCTAGGGTTTCAAGGGGTTGACTAGGGTTTAAAGGAAAACAACTACAATTTGAAGAGAGCAAATCTAAATCGATATAAGCTACAAATTCATGTGACAATTCTAAAATACTTTCATATTATATAGAGAAACGCTGGTGAAAATTTGAGGTATATATTAACTCTGGGAGAGACATTTGCATTGAATGCCATTGAATAATACACAGTCTCTCTTAACTTTGACAACCAATATTAATAGTCTTGGAAGATTCTATGGATATTAATTTGATTATATAGTTACTTCATAAAGTGCCATAACTCCCAAGTGGTGGAAACAACATGAGAAGTCGTTGGTGTAGAAATGTATGGCATTTGCATTAGTTAGGGTATTAATTGAAATCATTGAGAGTATGTAAGAGGAATGAACGTGGTGGGATCGTAAGAGATTCGCAGGTAAGCAGTGACTGCAAAGCCCCTTTTTCTTTTACTATTGGATCCTGCATATACGCACCTTCATAGGGAATGCATGTGCAATATAATTAGGCTTCCGAGGCTTGCACACATCAACCAGGCCTTCTCAAGAGGTCACCCATCCCAATATTCCTATGACTCAAGCATGATTAAGTGTGGAGATTTCCCTATAATCAAACCAACTTAATTACAACTCTAAGTTACTTGATTGATACCGCAGAGGGAAGGTTCTAAGCTTAGTTGAACATAGGAAGGTATGGAATTTCAATAACTTGGACTCCCTAAAATAAAATAGAAAACTTCAGACCTCTGTAAATAACATTGATAGAACTAATAGAAAAGGAGAGGATACAACTATGTAACACTGCACTAAAAAACAAGTTATAAGATTTTCAAAGAAAAGGAAGAATACATGTTACATAAATTATTACCAGATAAAAACATATATTAAAAATTAAAATTAAGCGTCTGCCGATTTTAGTTAACAACTTTGATAACATATAAACGATACATACCGCTAAAATTGAACGTGAATCTGTATGTACTGGAGAACCATGTGAAACATCCATTTCAATAATAATTGTTGGTTTTGTGGATATCTTAGGTATCATATTCCCAAATATAACTGCCAAAAAAGAGTTGAGGCAAGCAACCTAAAGGACAAAATAATAGTTCCAAGAAACACTTTAATATATTTAATCAAGGGGATTGCTTGAAAAGGAAAAGGTATACCCAAATTTTTTTTGATGCGGGAGTGTACCAGGGATAATTTTAGGGGTGAATTTTAGCCCAGTGGCCTATTTTTCCATGTTTTTCTCCCAAAAAAGATTCGCCATTTTGCATTTTTTGAAGCCCTGTTTTGCCCAATTTTGATGGGGTAAAAAAATTTCACCCTAAAAATCGCCAAATTATTATATAAATGATATAAAATCCTTGGAAATTAAAATATTTTTGGAAAAATATCGCCAATCATTTTATAGTTGGTGTTTTAAGAATTAGTAATATTCGCCAACATTTATACACTTTTAAATAAGTATGGTCCCTTAAAATCATCCCTGGAGTGTACCTTTGCATTGAATGTCATTGAATACTGCACAGTCTCTCTTAACTTTGACAACCAATATTAGTAGTCTTGGAAGCTTCTCTGGGTATTAATTTGATTATATAGTTACTTCATAACGTTCCATAACTCCCAAGTGGTAGAAACAACATGACAAGTCGTTGGTGTAGAAATGTATGGTATTTGCATTGGTTAGGGTCTTAATTGAAATCATTGAGAGTATGTAAGAGGAATGAAAGTGGTGGGATCGTAAGAGATTCGCAGGTAAGCAGTGACTGCAAAGCCCCTTTTTCTTTTACTACTGGATCCTGCATATACGCACCTTCATAGGGAATGCCTGCGCAGTATAATTAGGCTTCTGAGGCTTGCACACATGATCTAGATGTATGCATGAACGAAATGAAAGAACATATACAGAATCATAATATAAGACATTTTGCAAAGATAACAAAGATACAGTAAACACATATTCTATTAAATGGCAGAAATAGAACAGACTGTAATACAATTGCTAGAATGGTGGTAGCTATCTCTGAGAAGAGATGTGACTGCTACGCTCATTCGTGCCAAGTTGAATACAAAATGAGGCCAAAGGGGCCTATTTATAATAAGAATGAGGTGAGAACCCCAAAATTCCAAAACATAACGCTAGAAGATGAACGTCATAAAGTTTGTGGCCCCAAGGTGGTAAGTTGAACAGTGAACTTCCCGGGGTCATAACTTTTGCATACGATCTTAGATTTGGGTGTTCGATAGCTCGTTGGAAAGGTCTATCTAAGATTTACAACTTTTGGCTGGCCAAATGAATTCCAATGCCAACCATTTGGCCCCTATTCTTCAAAAAACGTAGTTTAGGGCCTCAAAACGGCCCCAAAAGTTTAGGACTCGAAAAAATGTAAACAAATAACTAGGAAACTGCCACAATGGACAATTGTTTTGAGCCAGTGGAATAGGTGGGTAGCCACTGATCTCCAACTGGATCAACACATCAACTAGGCCTTCTCAAGAGGTCACCCATCCCAATATTCCTATGACTCAAGCATGATTAAGTGTGGAGATTTCCCTATAATCAAACCAACTTAATTACAACTCTAAGATACTTGCTTGATACCGCAGAGGGAAGGTTCTAAGCTTAGTTGAACATAGGAAGGTATGGAATTTCAATAAATTGGACTCCCTAATATCAAATAGAAAACTTTAGACCTCTGTAAATAACATTGATAGAACTAATAGAAAAGGAGAGGATATAACTATGTAACACTGCACTAAAAAACAAGTTATAATATTTTCAAAGAAAAGGAAGAATATATGTTACATAAATTATTACCAGATAAAAACATATATTAAAAATTAAAATTAATCTTCTACCGATTTTAGTTAACAACTTTGATAACATGTAAACGATACATACCGTTGAAATTGAACGTGAATCTGTATGTATTGGAGAACCATGTGGAACATCCATTTCAATAATAATTGTTGGTTTTGTGGATAGCTTAGGTATCCTATTCACAAATATAACTTCCAAAAAAGAGTTGAGGCAAGAAACCTAAAGGAAAAAATAATAGTTCCAAGAAACACTTTAATATATTTAATCAAGGGGATTGCTTGGAAAGGAAAAGGTATACCCGATTTTTTTTTGATGCGGGAGTGTACCTTTGCATTTATTTTCAAAGGAAACTTTCATTTGGACCTACACTTGTTAGAAATGTCAAATTTAGTATGTTATGTTGAGTAGACAGGGAAAGAGTAAGGAATAATGAGTGACAATTTAAGGAGTGGCTTGTATCAAATGAAAAAAATTAAGTCTTGGATGTATGACTTTTTAGTGTGAGGCATTTTATGTGAATTCCAAGTGTTGTTTCTTCTACAAAATTCATGCTTTACCAAAAGATGCTACAACAAAACAATGAAGAGGTTTATGAAAATAGAAAATTTAAACAAGTTCCTTACAAAGGGTCACATGCAAGAGTTAAGAGAGTACAACTTGGAAGTTGTAACAATTCTCCAAAAGCATCTTTTCATTCCATCCCTCGAATATAAACTCAAATGTTCAATAATGAATCTATGTTGAACTTTCTACTTTTAGGAAATGCCCACAAGACCAAACAAACATTGGTTTGATTCATAAATGAGGACATCTACACTTGTTTCTAAGCATTCAAGAATTCCATCTCTGTGACAATCTTAGCATTTTCCCAAAGAGGGTGTGATTTGTTAAAAAAAATGTTTTAAGCAGATAAGTAAAAATTGTATTTTACAAGATTATTACTAAAAACTAAATAGTACAGTTGAGAAGCTTAGATCTGATAAAGTAAAATATAATTTTCATCTCTTTCAACTATACCACTTTCAAATACGACCGAGTTAAAATTGAAACACACATTAAACAAATGCAAACATATAATCAACAAAGTACCAGCAATAATATGAGTAATTAGACAAAATTATAGTAGCATTAACCGATTTAATGTGCAACACAAAAATTAACAAGTCTTATAAATTACTTGGTGAATTGAGACCTTCCTTATGTTCAAATGTTTGGATTTCAGAACATTTTATGCCTCTTAGAGGCAAGTCAACAAATGAAACAAAAGTGACCCTTACATGAGGGTCTCTACATACCTGAGAGAGAGAGAGATAGAAAAAGTTGCAAGATAGGTTTATACATGCATAGGAATATGTACAACAACCAAGATTAGCGACAGGACTTGAATCACGATAGTAAAAGGGAGAAAGACACCTTACATCGTTTCTATTTAAACAACGACAACCTCCCGTGTTTTTTGCAGTGTTATATTGGATATATCTTATCTACTGCTGAGGTGATATCTCTTATCAGGAAATATACTTATGTGTTGTAAACCATTCTATGATCCTCAAAGAATTGTTGGGTTTTTCATCCTTCGTGTTTGTAGGGTTTTTCTAGGGTACATCTTGTCTCTTATGGTTGATTTATGTAGGAGATTTATTTATGACTGATATATGTGGCTGATTTATGAGAATCATATGTGCTAGAATTGATCAATAAAAGTTTTATAGTTAAAGCATCTCCTATTTTGCACAAACATCAACATGGTATCAGATCATAGGGTGCGAAAGAGCTTGGTTTTGTGCACCAAGATACGCCTACATAGATCTTGAAGAGTTGAGAAAAATATTGCAACCATGACATTGATATTCATTCGATCGGAAGACCTCCTTGAATATACTTCCAACTGCAACACATGGAAGGAAAGGGTATTGAATATTCTTAAAGAGCATAACCTTGATGGTTATGCATCCACAATGGTAAAGGATCCTACCACCAATGACTAGAGAATCAACTTCAAGAAGAATAAATAAAATACCAAGCATATCATCTTTGATTCGGTTAAGGGCAATCTCATGTCCATGATTATTCCGTTGAAAACTACAAGGGAGTGTTTTGATACATTTACCAATATTTTTAAGAAGTCATCGATTCAAGAAGAGGGGAGCATCCAAAGCAAGGTTTTGTACACTAAATATGAGAATCTTGTCCTCATGGAAATAGTGAAGAAGGGGAGAAATCCTTTCACTACAAAGAAGTTTTTTCATTCAAGTGAATAAAGGACTCTCGTATTCTCCACAAGGGTGCAAAGATAAAGAGGGAGCCAACACAAATCAATAAAAGATAAGTACGTTATATTTTGATTGTTATATGATGCTATAATCATATCTGAAGGATTTTTAATATGCTTCATGATTGTAATGTCCCCATGCCCCATAATATGAAACTATTTAAAATTTTGCTTCAAGAACACTTGTTCTCCTTTCAAGACGCAGGGCATGGATGTTAACACACTCTTCAACACTTTTTGAGACCTTGATGTCCATGAATCCTAGTACCCATACACCTGACTGATATGCATAATAAATTCAAACTTATCATTTCTCTCTCTTAACATAGTCATGCATCATGATCATCATTTATCCCTTCACATATCCCTTTTGCGATCGAAAATTCCTTTTTTGCCCTAAATTTATCATTTTCACACTAACCTTTCCCTTTCCGCACTCCCGCTTCTGCATTTCGGACCTTGAAACTCAGGAATCAAAACCTCAAGGTTTAGACCGCATGAATTATCCAACTTTTGCCTTATGCACTTCCTGACTTTTTCCTTTTTGAACTCGATACTTGGGAATCAGAACTATAACATTCGATGGAAATTTCAGCCAATATTCCACCTTCTGCCCTTCTGCTTTCCTCCTTTCGACATTGGGATTCGAAAATTGGGACTTTAACATTCAACGGAACGTTCTGCCAATCTTCCACCTTCCACGTTTCCGCTTTCCGCATTTTGACCTCAGGACTCGGAAATCGGGACTTTAACATTCAGCAGAAATTTTCAACCATTATTCGTCCTTTCGCACGTCCGACTTCAGCCTTCAAAACTCAGAATTCGGAAACATAACCTCTTGACGGAATTACTTAGCCATATTTCTCCTTCCTCCTTCCACCCTTCCACCTTCCTCCTTTGGAACTCGGAAGTAGGAAAACTATCATATGGCAGAACCTCTATCCTCATTTCTGCATTACACATTACACATTTCTGACCTCCAGTGTGGAACTCAGGAATCGAAAAACTTAACTTTTGACCCTAGTTTTTTTTTCACTTCCAACTTCCTCTTTTCGACCTCAGACTTCGGAAATCGAAAGGTTAAATTTTTCCTTAGAAATTTTCTGCACTTTTTTGCTTCCACCCTCTGCCTCTCGCAGGTAGATCTTGGGGTGTGGAGCACAACATTTCTTCCCTATTCAACTGCTCTATCCGGTTTCCACCTTCCTCCTTCCTTAGGAGGATTCCAAGGGGTGGAAACACTAAATCAGAGGTATTCTGACTCTGTAATTAGGCTTCCAACCTTCATGGACTTAGGAAAAAATGCATTGAACATACAAGCCAAACATAGATGCAAATGCAGGAACTATTCAAAAGTAAACTTCTACTTAAATAATCCATAAATATTCAACATGAACATAACAATTCATAAGCAAATACATTGCAAAAATAACACAACAGATAATACTTATCTTGATGTCGAAGTTGTACCACAACTAGCTATCCCGCTGCAACGTTCCATATAACCATAAGCCAGTGTGTTCCTTAATCTCTCAATACCACTGCCACCCCTGAGCTGGGCATGATTTCCACAAGGAACTAGGGAACAACAAACTCATACATAGCTAGAACATAACACATAGTCAAGCCAATAGATGGGTTTCACAGGTTACACAGCCAATCCATCTCACTGTTGGGTTTCACACACTGTCCAAGAAACAAGCAAAATCACTGCTAGGTTTCATAGGATACACAACCAAGCCAGTAGGAAGTTGGGTTTTACATACTGTACATAGTTAAGCCAACATTCACATTAAGGACCAACTGATCTAACATATGGGTTTCACAGGCTACATAGCCAAGCCATCTCACAACTATGTTTCACAGGTCATCCAACCAAGGATTACACACATGGACAAATGAAAAAAAGGACACAACTAAGCCAACTACCAATTGCGTTTCACAAGCTGCTCAGCCAAGCCAACATCCAATTGGGTTTCATAGGCTTCCCAACCAAGGAAATATACAATTGGGTTTCACATGCTTCAATCACTCTGCAACACAGAGGAATGGGTTTGCATACCACTCTGTAACATAATGTAGATGGACTGAACAACTCCAAATAGTGAACCACACTACAGATCCACTGACAGAGACCTTCTCTGTGACTCCAGAGAGTGAACAATTCATGAGTGATCAAATGGTCTCCCATGATAGAATGGTAGAATGTTTGGGAATAATTAACAACCCCAACGCTCAAGAACAACAAAACCTTTCCCCATCAATTGAGGAAAGATGGACTGGAATGCATCACATTCTTCCTTGCATTAGAGGAAATATCATGGATTCTCGAACTGCAAACTTGTAGGGTTGCTCAGACAAGCAATAAAACTGCCATGCCTTGCTCTGCCCAAGGAATTAACTTCCTCAACCAACTTCTAGAAGAAATGAATGATTGAGGATAGAAGACAAAAAGGTACATGAGGATTCATGGGTTTCCCCATTGACATTTGGTCACACCCTATTGGATAAGGGTTTTAACTAAATCCCCTCCTTATCCCTTGTGGAATCATGCCCCCATGTCTTTCATGTTGCAGTCCCATAGCTAGCTATGGTATTTTATTAAATTGTGCATTTACATGATATTCAAAATGCTGTGTGCTTGACTTAGCACCAGAACCATAGGTATCAACCTTGATCACCTATACAAAACACCAGATCAATGACAAGTCCTTGGACTTGAGCTGCATGCCATAATCTCAATACAATATATACATCATGTACAATTAAATACCATGGGGTCAAAACTGGTGCACACATTCCCCACCCCCTAGGGGTCAAAGCTGGGGTATTACATTCCCCTCCCCCTTACAATAGAATTGTCCTTAGTTCTTTACAAAAATTGAACAAAGAAGCTACACTAGCACTGCCCTGAGTGCTTTGCAAAATTGAACCAAATTGTAGGTGTCAATCGCATGGAAACCTCCAGCTTCCATGCAGCCTCATTGGGACCGTGGTTCTTCCACTGCACCTTCACTTGTACAATGGCATGATATGGAACTCTTCCAAGTCCTTGATTTCATGCATCAGTCCTTACCACCAGTCTCATTATGGTCTTGGAGAATCCTCCTCTACAGCTTGGAACATCTCCAGTGTCTCTGGAAACCAGTAGTACCTATACTCAAGCCCCAAGCAATGAGTCAATTCTCACGTTAGATTCACAAGATTTTTCAAAATCATAGATGAATCACGTGCACATGTATATTGACATAAAATCAACTAGTAGCCGCCAAGTAAACCAAATACTTATCTACATAAGTATATACTTTTGGCTCCACATGTGTCAGGCTTTGTCTTTATACAACCATGGCACCCACAAGACCTACCCCACCCCACACAAGGATGGTACCTCTTTTCTGCTATACAGTCCTTCGAGCGTACCCACCCCTTCTTGTGCTCTCTAAGGTATGCATTGAAAGGTAACCATGTTTTTGCAAGCCTCAGATCACCTGTGAAAATATTTCTCAATCGATATTTGACATCTCTACTCCAGAGCCTGACACCTCTCTGGGTGCTCATTGGTAGCTTTGGCTTAATAGCCTGCACCTCCTCTAGGTGCTCACCAAGCTCAGGTGCTTCCTTTCTGGATGCCAAAATGAATTAACTCACATTTCATATTCATTCCTATAGGATGCAATCTTTAACAAGATTTTCAAATTCATGGTTGCATCATATGCATATGTGTATTTACAGAAATCAACTGAAATTTGCTAAGTAAATCAAATACTTATCTATATAGCATCTCTTAACTGATATCTGGTCAATCCCGCTTAAGATCCTAACACCTCCTTGGGTGCTCAATGGCAGCTCTGGCTTAAGTGACTAGCACCTCCTCCAAGTGCTCACCAAGCTCAGGCACTTCCTTTCTAGACACCATAATACCTAGGGGTTATTCTCTTCACGAATCCCCCACTCTCGTGACAGTCCCCTTACAGCATGAATAGGTGCAGAAATAAGTCTAACTAGATGTCTTACACCATGGGCGTCCCTAGTGATGCATATCGGTGTTTAGCTGGTCGGGGGGAGAAGCTATTTACCCAAGTACATCCTTCCAGAGGATCCATCTATCCCAAACAAATCCTCCCAAGAAGCTATGTACTCTAAGTACAACATTTGGAGAACTATGTACCCCAAGTACATCCTTCCAAGGAGCTATGTATCCCAAACACATCCTTCCGAGGAGCTATGTACCCCAAGGGCGTACTTTCATCATCTCACATGCGTTACATACAAGCATGCAGTTCACATGAGATGTCATTATTTCAATCATATATTTTCAAATCTATTTCATGCATACAAGATTTTCCAAATATCATACGATCAATAACATTGATAGTCAAATAAAAATTTGAATTCACAATTCTGCTTCCTCCAGAAAATAAGATTTTTGCAACCATCAGGCTATCCTCATATTGTTTGGCTTTTGCAGGTGGGATAATTTTTCCACTACTCACACATGCTTCCAAAAACCTGGACATCCACATACAACATGTCATCTTGACACTATTTAAATCAGCCAAACAGTCAATAGAAATCAACAACAAAAATTTGAAATCTGAAATTTAAAATCTATTATGCTCAGAGGTTAGATTTCAGTCATGAGATCTTTCTCATAACATATGGCATATTTATTCCCTAGTTTCATTGGGTACAACCTTACTTACCTGTCCAAGTCATTCTACCTACAGTCTTTAGGAAGTCCTGATATGAGTGTACACACACATGAGGGTCATATTCTTATGGAACTACAAGTTCGCATGCATGCCTCTTCAACCTATACATATACTGAACTTTACATGTAGAATATTCTTCAGGAACCTCCTATAATATCCTATAAGCCCCCTAAAAGGTATCACATCTATCATCCTTCTTGGAGTAGGCCAATTCATAATGGCCTCAATCTTCTCAGGGTCTACATATATTCCGTGATATGAGATAATGTGACCCAAATAATGAATCATATCTGAATAGAAGTCACATTTTCTCAACCTTGCATACAGCTTATGCTCCCTGAGCAATTTCAATATCAATCTCATATGTCCTTCATGCTCTTCCTCATTCTTAGAATAATTAAGAATGTCACCAAGGAAAGCAATAACAAACTTGTCAAGGTACATGTTGAAGACACTATTCATAAGGCACATGAATGTAGCTGGTGCATTTTTGAGACCAAATGGTTACACTACAAACTCATAGTGTCCATACCTTGTTTTAAAGGTTGTCTTGTGAATATCTTCATCTTTGATCCTTACTTGATGGTAACCACACTTTAAGTCAATTTTGGAAAACACCTTTGCTCCTCTCATTTGATCAAAGAGGTAATCAATTCTAGGAAAAGGGTATTTATTCTTCACAGTGACTTTGTTCGGCTACTTGTAATCAATACACAACCAGAGTGTACCATATTTCGTTTTCATAAACAGAACTGGTGCTCCCCAAGGAGAGACACTCGACTTGATATACTTTTTCTCCATCAACTCTTACATTTGCATCTTCAGCTCTAGCATTTCTATTGTACTCATCCTCTAGGGTGTCTTGGACATTGGTGCTTCTCCTGGCACAAGTTCAATTGTGAAATCAATGTCCCTCTTTGGAGGAATCCCTAGAATTTCATTAGGAAAGACATCCTTGAATTCCCGGAAAGAATGAATGTCCTCCAACTTGGAAGTTTCATTCTCTGATGCCTCCAAAACATGGGTTGCATACACTCTACAACATTTCCCACAGAACTTCTTTCACTGCATTGTTGAAGCCTGCTTACTAGAGATCACTTTTGGAATGTCTTTCAGAACCTTTATGTTTCCTTCTTCATCCATGCATTCAAAAGTATTATTGTAACAAACAAGTTTAACCCTGTGAGCTTCCAACCAATCCATTCCAATGAGAATATCATAGGAACCAAGTGGCAAAACATTCAGATATGCACAAGTGACTAGCCCATTCATGACCAATGGATGTTTTTCTACCACTTCACTAACCTTTCTCTTGTTTCCAATCCCTAGTTGAACTAACCATGAATTTCTATGCTTTGTTTTCTTCAAAGTGCACACCTCCACAATTCTAGGGGTGACATAGCTATGAGTGGATACATGGTCAGTCAAAACAAAAATAGTCTGCTCAACAATCTCACTGTCAACTTCCACCACAGTCGATTGATGATCTATCTAGCGGTCCTCTAACACTACACAAATTCTAGGAATGGTTATTGCTTCCTGGCCCATAGTTTCATCTCCTTGGGTGTTGTGGACTTGACTTTCATTCCCACTCCAATGTGGACAGTACTTAATCAGATGGTCTCCTCCGCATCCCCAACATTTGAGTGGTTTCCTTGGATTCCCCCCCATCACTCTAGCTGGATTAAACACAACTTGTGATGGTTGCCTTTGCTAAGTTCGAAAATGAGAAGGTTTGAAACCTTTCTTCCTTGGGTCAAGCTTTACATTCTTCTTGTGCAAATTTCTCCTACTCCCTTCTGTCCTTGTTGTCTGATGCCCATACTTTATTTGGATTTGGAGGTCTACCAAACTCTGTAACATGGTTGTAGTCAACTTTAGCATACTACCTCCATTTGACACGCATGATACATCGTTAGAAATATCTTTTTAAGAACTACATCCATAAATGGAAAACATCAAGTCCGAAATGGACTCGTATTCTCTCGACCATTCGATGCCGAAAAAATGTCGTTTAGGGCCTCAAAATGGCTCCAAAAGTTTAGGACCCCAAAAATGCCAAAAATAGTAAATTGTACTACAATTAAGGAAACTGGAAAACTGAAAGAAACAATGGTGGGGGTCCAATAGGAATAGGTGGGTAGCTACCAATATCCTTTTGGATCAATTGACCACGTAAAGTAGAATTCCATGGACTTACTATAAGACTCAGAAATTATAACCAAATATTTCACAAGAAAAATTCAGAATTCAAACAAGAATCCAAGACATTCTTACTAGCTACCTTTCAGTCCTTTTATAATCAATTTTGTCCCAAAGGATTATATACAGTCTACTGGATTGACTTCTTGTTTGCCAATTTGAATTTGTTTGACTGAGATTCTGGATGCTTCCTTCAGGGTTTGCTCTAATTTATTTTCTAATAGCTTGTTATGATATTGAATCTTTTTGAACCTTTCTTCTTGCAACTTTTCGTCCTCTCTTAACTTTTTAATCTATTCTAGAAATTATTGATTAACTCTTTTTAAAGAAGATTTTTCTTTATCCTTTCCTGACAATTCTTTTTTAAGATCTCGATTCTCCTCTTCTAACTTTTATTGCATTGAACCTTATCCTTTTCCTTCTTGATTTGCAGAAGTAACTTTTGATTATGATCTCTTGGACGAGAGATTTATTCTTCTTTATCCATGACGACTTTGTCTAATTCTTCCCGCCTCTCCTATCTTGATTTTTGATCTTCTTGTGAAATCATCCTTGATATGTATTTGAAGTCTTCAGATGACACCACCTTTGAACTCGATTTCAGTGTAACATCTGAGAATATGGTTTTCTTCTATTTATAAAGAAATGACAAGAACTTTTTCCTTGTGTTGATCATGAAGGTACCCACTATATCTAACCAAGGTGACCATACAATTATATCAACCTTGTCTACCACAAATGATTCTATTGAATTAACACTGAATTGAGTTATGATTATAACAACTCCAAAATTTCATTAAAAAAATCGTTACTGAGTGC
>LPNX010581517.1:60204-80047 GCA_001517045.1 Pseudotsuga menziesii | reverse complement strand
AAAATGGATTAAAGATAATAAACCAGTAACAATATAAAACTTGTTAAAGTTCGAAGTGGACAAACATCTAAAGAAGACCGTTCCTCCCAACCATCTCCTGAAAGCAACCAAGATTACTTGCTTTATGACCACCGAGCCTGTTCAATGAACCATCAGGACGAATATACTATCTAGAATCATGTTCTATACTCTCTGTAACTTAGCAGTCACACTTGCAGTCAATACTCTATCAATTCACTTTAGCTTTCCCCTCATTGAATTCCTCTTGTGTGCCTAACTTTTCAGTTTCCAGCAATCCACAAGGTTCTAAAATTTATAATGTAGTGATCCTCTTGCTCATTTGAAGGGTATCTATATGCTTTCTTAGGTCTTTAGGTCAGTTTTGTAATTAAATGAGCCACCTGCTCAGTTTTTCTTTTCTTGGGAACATGACCACAATTATAGGGAAGTTGCCTCCTACAACTGCTAGAAATTGAATGTTGTTGTTGCCATTTGTAATTTTTGCCTTCTACCCTAGATCATTCCTCCTATCGGGTCAATGAACACTCTTCAACACTCCTCTTTGGATAGGTGTCTCTTCTTTTAATTCTTAAATAATAAAATATTTCAATTACATCCATCTTTGACCATCCTTGGTCAAAAACATAAAATTTTACAATAACTTTTAAAGTAATGTCTTTTCTCAATTTTTTTTTTTTTTTAGTTCTAGGTGGGTTAAAAACACCCCCTCTTAAGTTCAACGCTGTCCTCAATGTTGCTTAAATATCATATGAGTCTTTCTGGAACAAACTTGGATATGGTTCTCGCATATGACTATCCAATTCCCAAGTTGATTTGTTTGGACTAAGGTGCTTCCATTGCACCTTTACTTGTCCAATGGTGCGATTCCAGAGAAGAAAATCTCTCTTGTCAAGAATAAAATCCGATTCCACTTGAAAATATCCTTCTGGTTCTACCTGGATAACATTCCAATCGATTACATGAGTAACATCATGTACATACTTTTTCAATATGGAAATATGAAAAAGGTTATGTATTTTGAGATTAGGTGGCAAAGCTAACTAATAAGCCACTGGTCCAACTCTTGACAGTATCTCAAATGGTCTACAATACCTGGGTGCTAATTTAGCACAACTCCCAAACCTAAAGGAGCTTTTTCTGGGTTTTACTAGTATAAAATGTGCTGCCTTAGTCAACTTGTCCACCACAACCATGATGGAATCATGTTGTCTCTAAGTCATCGACAATCCTGTAATAAAATCCATGGAAATAACTTCCCATTTCCATTATGGAACTGGCAAAGGCTGCAACAGACTTGTTGGATGTTGATGCTCAACCTTTACATGTTGGCATTTCATGCACCTTGAAATGTATTCAGCCATATCCTTTTTCATTCCTGGCCAAAAGTACTACTTTCTAGCTATAGAAATTGTCTTCTAGTGTCCTGGGTGACCAAAATACGGAGCTTGATGGATTTCATCCATAACAACTCTCCTCAAATCTGCTACATTCAGAATATAAATTCTACCTTTATAAGTAAGAAGTCCATCTTCTTCCAATTTATATCCTTCAGACCTCTTCTCAAGACCTTGCTGCTGCAATTTGTCTTTTACCAGCTCATACCATTCATCTCCAGCAACATGATTAACAATCTACTGCCTCAAGTTTGATTGGAAAATACTAAGGGATGCCACATGCATTTCCTGCACCTTCCTACTCAGTGCATCGACTACCTTATTCTCTTTCCCTTTTATTTGTTTGATTTCAAAATCGAACTCACATAAAAATTCCAGCCATCTTGCTTGCCTAGCATTTAGAGTAGGCTGATCAAATAGATACTTCAGACCACAATGGTATGTCTTGAGCTCAAATATTCTACCCATCAAGTAATGCCTCCACATCTTGAGGGCATGTATTATGGCTGCAAGCTTTAGATCATGAGTGGCATAGTTCTTCTCATGCTCCTTCAGCTTTCTTGACTCATAACATATCACATGAATGTCTTGCATAAGGACTCCTCCAAGCCCTTGTCTGCATGCATCGATACACACCACAAAATATTTGTGTGGATTTGCAACTTTCAATATTGGTGCATTGGTAAGAATATTCTTCAACAGTTGGAAGCTTTCTTCACACCTCGATGTCCATTCGAACTTCATCCCCTTCTTTTACAAAGAAGTGATGGCATGTGCAACTTTGGAGAATCCCTAAATGAATCTCTGGTAGTATCCTGCAAGTCCCATAAAAGATCTTACATCTATCACATTTCTTGGAGTAGGCCAATTCATAATGGATTCAATCTTTTCAGGGTCCACCGATATACCCTCCTCAGAGATAATGTGACACAAATACTGAATTCTGTCTCTATAGAAGTCACACTTGCTCATCTTTGCATACAACTGATGCTCCCTAAGCAATTGCAATGTCAATCTCAAATGCTCTTCATGCTCTTTCTCATTCTTAGAATAAAGAAGAATGTCATCAAGGAAAACAAGAACAAACTTGTCCAAATATTTGCTGAAGACACTATTCATAAGGCACATAAATGTAGCTGGTGCATTTGTGAGGCCAAATGGTACCACTACAAACTCATAATGTCCATACCTTGTTCTGAAGGTTGTCTTATGAATGTCTTCATCCTTGATTGTCACCTGATGATAACCAGACCTCAAGTCAATCTTGGAAAGTACCTTTGCTCCTCTCATTTGATCAAAGAGGTCATTAATCCTAGGAAAAGGATATTTATTCTTCACAGTAACCTTGTTCAATTGTCTGTAATCAATACATAACCTGAGTGTACCATCTTTCTTCTTTACAAACAGAACTAAGTGCTACCCAAGGAGACACACTCGGTCGGATATACTTCTTTTATAGCAACTCTTGCAGTTGCATATTTAATTCTAGCATCTCTGGTGTACTCATCCTATAGGGTGTCTTGGAAACTAGTGCTGCTCCTAGCACAAGCTCGATTGTGAAATCAATGTCCCTCTTTGGAGGAAGCCCTGGAATCTCATTAGGAAGCACATCCTTGAATTATTGTAACACCCGATAGTCCTCCAACCTAGGAGTTTCATCTGATGTTGCCTCCAAAATATGAGCTGCATACAGCTGGAATCCTTTCCTACATAACTTATTTAACTGCATTGCTGAAACTCCCCTTACTGAAATTACCTTTGGAATGCCTTTCACAATTACTGGGCCTCCTTCTTCATTCATGCTTTCGAAAGTCTTGTTATAGCAGCCAAGATTTGCCCTCTGAGATCCAAACCAATCCATTCCAATGAGGAGATCATAGGAACCAAGTGGTAGAACATTCATATCTACACAAGTGACCAATCCATTCATGACCAATGGACATTTCTCTACCACTTCACTAACCTTTCTCTTAGTCCCAATGGCTAGCTGAACTAGCCAATATTTTCTATGCTTTAATTTCTTAAAAGCACAAATCTCCACTACTCTAGGAGTGATGTAACTGTGAGTAGAACCAGGGTCAATCAAAATAGAAACACAATTTTCAACAATCTTACCCGCTACTTCAACCATAGTTGACTGGTGATCTGCCTGGCGGTCCTCCAGTGCTGCATAAATCCTAGGGACTGCCCTTGCTACTTGACCCACTATTTCTGCTTCTTGAATGTTGTAAGTTGGTCTTGCACTCTCTTTCTCGAGTGGACAAGTTCTGCACATGTGGGGTCCTCCACATATCTAACATTGAAGTGGTCCTCTATTCTGTTGTGGATCCTTAGGCTTTTCTCGTGTCGCTCCAACTGGCTTACTTGCAGCTTGGGATGGCTACTTCTACTGATTCTTGAAGTTAGAAGGTTTGAAACCTTTCTTTCTTTGGTCAAACTTCTCATTTTTCTTGTCCTTCCATGCCCTATGGTAATCAGGTTTACCTTTGCTTTGCTCATAGCAATACTTAGCCTTCCTTATTACTTCTTCAAGATTTCTGGGTTCATAAAACTCAATCCTGTCTTTGTAAGACTGGGGCAATCCACTCAAAAACCGCTGGATCTTTACTTTTTCATCTTTGATGTACCTGACATACCTCAATAGTTCCAAGAACTTATTTGCAGACTCTTCCATGGTTTGCTGTCCCAATCTCAGCTCATGGAATTCTTTGATCTTATCATCATAATACCTATCAGAGAGGCATTTCTGCTTGAAATACTTCTTGAACTGTTTCCACTTCAGTCTCCTTTCACTTATCCTCTTTACTTGCTTGAAGTGTTCCCACCAAATGGATGCTCTTCCATTCAGATTGAATACGGCAACTCTTTCCTTCATGTTTCCTGAATAGTCCTGCACTTGAAAGTAATGCTTTATCCCAAGAAGCCAAGCTTCATCCTCTTGTCCAGTCTTTATCTCACCATCAAATGTAGGATGTTTAGCCTTCTTAAATTCATCCTGAGAGTGATCCCCATGGTGTCTCTTTTTTTTCCTTTTACGAGAGGATGAGCTTGTATCCCCACTGGATTCTTTAGAGTTAGATGGTCCACTAGAAGTCCTTCTTCTTCTCCTAGTACTTCTCTTACTGCCTTCCAGTATTGTTGTACCCCGTCCAGAGTCTATAATTCTTTGCAATCTTTTCAAACTCTGCAACATGGCAACATTCAACTGGTGCTGCTCTTCTTGGGCTTTAATCAAGCTTCTCATGGTGGCTGCAACATCTGACGGTGTCTCTTGGAATGTCCTTCCATTAGACTCTATGTCATCGTTTCCATTATGAACATTTTCTCCCATGGCATCTCTCACACGCTCGTAAGAATCCCGAGCATCATATCCATGATGGGTTCTTATGACTGAACCGCCACTTACTTACCAAACTACACTATCTGGAATACTTCCCTAGAAGGTGACTATGATTCTGCAAACGTGTTAGTAGAAAACTGTTAGATGCATACATTGATATAAATCAAAACTACTTACCTTCGCTTGGATAAAAATTATAAATAACAGTTCTGCTTAAACACACAAGAATTCTCTTCTTGTTTATCCCTGTAAGCCATTGACAATCTGCTGAAAAAGCCACTGAAAAACATTTGGAATTTGCTAAGAAATCCACTTGAAAAACCCGAATTTCCTTTGGCCCAATCAAACCTCTTCCCCACTAATTCTTTGATACTTCGGTGATCCAAACAACAAATTTCCTCTGGCACTCATCGACGACCTTAACAACTATAATATTTTGATGTATCGACAGTCGGGTGCACTGTTCATTAGGTGAATAGTCCCTTGGGCGGCCGCAACGACGGGTAGCAAACTCACTGTGGTTTCCGCGGGCCACCCGTCGGTGGTCGGAATAGTTAACCACTGCGCCATAGACGGTCGAAACAACACCCAGCATGCGGCATCAGTGATTGGAAACACTATCCCTCGGGCGGATAGTTCCGTTGGTATCCGCCATTGCTGGTAGTAATCCCAATGCGGGTTCTGTAGACCATAAACTCATTGGTTGTCAGAAGCTTTGTCCATTATTGACAATTGAAGCCTCTATCCATTGGAAGGATAGTCCATTAGACAGCCGCAATGGCGGATGCACAAACAACTAAATTTTTTCGATGCCCATCAGCGGACCAAATCACTAACTTCTTCTGTGGTGTCTGCGAATAGATGAACTAATCTCTCCTGACATGTCAGCGGTCTCATTAACTATTTCCCGTCGACGTTTCAGCAATCCGAACAAATAACTTTTGTCGACGTCTTCCAACGCATCGGTGACTCCATAAACTAATTTTTGTCGACAGTTCGGCAAAAATTCCTTCTTTGTTCATCGCCGCATTGGCTGCGCCATCAACTAAATTTTGCCGACAGTATCGGCGGTCTAGACCACAAATTTTCACCGACATATTTAACACTTAAGAGAATTTCAATGAAAATTCCTCCTTTCTCCTCGACGCTTTCACCTTTTTCCTACTGTCGTATTGGCGTTTCCATCACCTATTCATCAACGATCCAATCAGCTAAACTTCGTTGATCGATGATGGTTTTCATGACTTAGAAAATTTTAAAATTTTTCTCTTTAATCTTCTCTCCACAGCGTCGGCGACCCAATCCACTAATTCTCGCCGACGTTTCGACAGTCTTCAAGGGATCTCCATCGACATTTTGGCTGGTCGATCAACTAAATTCCGCCGATCAGTTTATCTACTTTTTGACGAAAACTTCCTTATCTTTGGCCGACTCCGTTGGCTCCATCTTCTTCTATTTTCTGTTGATGTTTCCGCCGCATCGAATGATCTCTGTCGAAACTGTGGCTCCCACAACCACTATCCTCCACCGATGACCGACGAACACCTAGAGAAATTTTCCACAAATTTCTTCCGACTATATTTTGTCGGGTGGCTTTCCGAATAGCTATGCCACATTGTAACCTCCCTGACCCTCCGACTGGCGAAGAGGATGCTACCATACACCAAACATCCGGGAAAACCGCCGCATGAACATGTACATACATATAAAAAATTGAAATGCTTGAACATACTACATATTAAGATGCATAATCATACATATACTCAGCGAAAGCAAACATACAATTCAACATTCAACACGTCCATCATCATAATTCATTAACAGTAAATATGATTGCAAAAATAGATTAGTCAAGAATACTTATCTTATAAGAACTGTCTCGCAACTAGCTACATCACTACAACGTTCCACCCAACCCTAGGCCATCGTGCTCCTTAATCTCTCAGTAACGCTGCCACCCCAAGCCGAGAATGATTCCCTGAGGAATAAGGAACTAGTAGGCTTACACATAGCCAAGGATATCGAAACAGCCAAGCCAACACAGTTGGGTTTCTTAGGCAAAGAACGGATCAGCCAAGCCAACATAGTTGGGTTTATCAAGCCATCTAGGAGCTGGGAAAGGATAAATGCTAAACTGGTGAGCTCATTGAAGAGCTAAGAACACCTACACCAGAACTAGCTTGACTTCTAGGACACTCACACACACCCAACACAAGGAAATTAGTCCCTTCTTTGCTACACAGTCCCTCAGGCCTTGACCTCCCTTCCAGTGCTATTTAGGGGTTGTGGAGAATAAAGCCAACCCTCTAGCTCTATTTGTGTGGTTCCCAAACCCAACAAGTTTTTCAAGCAAACCAAGCCCTCATCCCCACTCCAACACAGTCCGAAGACTCACCACTACATGCTTGCAGCAAAACCAGCAATTACGGCTTTGACAGGGGAAATCAATACCAGAATCGTTCTTGGCCCTATCATGGCCAAAATGACTCAACTATAACCTACAACAACTTCCAAGATGTGAAGGAAAACACAGCCAACAAAATGTAGGTGAACTCACAGCAACCACAGATCAGGGGAAGAGCAACAACCCGACCTCACAACGAAGCAACGGGATCATTACACAGTCCGTTAATGGGACAAAAAAAGGGAAAAACCATTCTATGCATAGACAGGAGGAAGAACATACATAGACCACCACCGGTGAGGAAACGTACACCCAGCAGAAATCGCAAATGGCTCCTCCACCAGGAAAATCGTGGGTGACAGCCCCCTATTTTCCATCTCTGCATGAGTGAAAACCACCAAGACCCCGTGCATGAGAGCATGAACCAAACATCTACGTGTGTGTGAGCAAGGGAACCGTTTGTCTGAGGATCAACAGCCAAAAATGATGGAGATTATGGCTTAGTGGTATTTTCCTTGCCCACGTGAAGATGGAGGGATGGCTGGTGGAGTGGGTGTGTGGGAAAGCCTACCACCCACCACTACCCAGCATTAACTACGCCAACTAACAAAAAATATTTTTAAATGGGTGGTTGACACATGGCTCCCCCCACAGGCTTAAGGTTTAACATTCCCCCCTCCTCATCCTTAGGAAAATCATGCCCTTTTCAATATAGTTGCATTGACATAGCTGGTTGGGGTTATTTTAATTAAAATGCCTAGTTACATGATGCCATAACTTAATAAGTGTCATATATCTCGATATTCCATCGGTAACAATTCCAATCTTCAAAACATAACATGGCCAAATCAATGGTAGGTCTTTTGCCTTTAGCTCCACAACATGATTATTTACAATATATATATATATATATCATGTATATTTAATGCATCGGGGTCAAAGCCAGGATGTTACATAGCCACCTTGAATGGCCTCCCAGGATCATGGGATTCATTCATTCAAGGAGTGTGTGTCGAAATGAAGTGATTACTTTTAGTAGACTCTAGGAAGAGTGCACACAATAAAAAGAAGCTTGACTCATAAGAAGAAAAGAGAAGATGGGAGAAACTGAAGATCAAGTTCTC
Source organism: Pseudotsuga menziesii (assembly GCA_001517045.1). Taxonomy (NCBI): domain Eukaryota; kingdom Viridiplantae; phylum Streptophyta; class Pinopsida; order Pinales; family Pinaceae; genus Pseudotsuga; species Pseudotsuga menziesii. The sequence continues at coordinate 71,764 of LPNX010581517.1, read as the reverse complement.
ATGATCCAAAGAAGATTCCTCAAGCGATGAGGAATATGAAGAACTCAATTCTTGAAGAACCTCTTATCCATCTTAGAATTTGGATAAGAAATGATGAATGAAGAAGATTATGAAGCTGAAGAATCAAGATGGATTCTACCCACAAAACAAATAAAGATAAGTATTCAATTGTCATTTCATGATATTGTTTTGTTATGCATTTGTTTATATTTAGTTGATGTATTATGCATGATAAAATGTTTGCGTTAATGACAACATACTACTAATATGCATGTGATGGATAAGTAGCTCATGGTGCTATACAACTCTCCATTACTACTTATCTAGAATGAAACCTCTTTGCTGGCATATTGGATTAGTGCACAATCTCAATGTTGTCCTGGTAGAGATGGAAGGCATCTAGAAAAGTTTTCGTAAGATATGGATGAATGCTGTATTGGTTTAAATAGTTGCATGATCATGTATTTATGCATAAGAATTTTCCATTATGAATATTCCTTATGAAATGTTTCTAACCATACAAATGCATTTGACTTGTAGGAAATATCGCGTACAATCACCTACAAGCAAAGAAGGATGAGACTTGTTCCAAAGAACAAGTGACGACAATTCAAGAAAGAATCCAAGATGAAGAATAATATGACGAATGCAACGACATCATTGATGCAGAACCTTCCATCTCTGAAGAAGTAACCAAGAATAAAGGGAAGACCAGTTCAAGAAGAATGATGTCTAGGATGTAGTATCGATACGTGAAGGGAAGTTCGTAGTTCCATCATGCTGTAGATGGAAACATTGTGGGATACAAGGAAATATTTGTAGCACGAGGCTTCTCACGAAAAGAAGGCATAGACTATGAAGAGGCATTTGCAACCAGTGGGAGTTGAGACACATGACAGGCAGAATCATGTGTGCAAATGAAAGAAGGCCTTGTACGAGCTCAGAAGACACCCATGAGATAACACATACATGAGGAGCTTGATGAAGATTTGAACCTTTACTACAAGGTTGAAGATGAAAGCCTATAGAGGATGACAAGCTCATAGATGGGTGTGAGAAAAACTTTTAAAAAGGTTCAATATAGAGGATCTTGGTATCCAATGACCCTAGATGGATACATAGAATATTAGTAGCAGAGGAAGCTACTTGTCACTCTAGTACATAATGTTTCAGTGCATAGAGTACGAAAGATAGAGGGAGTATGATGCTCAGCTTCAGAGGGAGTGACTGCAGAAGATCCTGAGGTTCGACATGGTACAACAGGATGGACAGATTACTGATGACTCTAGGCTTTACTGAGAGTAAAGCGGATTCCAACCTTTGCTTCAAGGTTGAAGGCGGAAGACCAGTGATGCTTTTGTTATATGTAGATGACTTGTTCTTGACAGAAAAGAGGAACTCATTAAATTTGCAAGAAGGATACTTACTGCCGAGTTTGAAATGAAATACTTGGGTATGATGAATTACTTCTAGGCATGGAGGTGTGGCAGAATGTAGATGGAATCTCCTTGGGACAAGGGAAGTATGCGGTAGAGATCCTAAAGATGTTTAGGATGACGGACTGTAAGGCCATGACCACACCTATGGCATCAAACCTGAAGCTATTGAGTGTTGCTTCACCTTAGATGGTTGATGCTACGATGTATCGTCGAATGATTGGTTCCTTGATGTACCTGATGAATACAAGACCAGATATTTGCTTTGTTGTGAACACATTGAGACATGTTCACTTGATGGTTGCAAATCATGTAGTGAGGTACTTGAAGGGTACAGTTGAGTATGGGCTCAAGTATGAGGCAAATCAGAATATTAACCTAGAGGGTTATGTGGATTCGGATTGGGTCGTGCCATTGATAGGAAGAGCACTTCTTGGTGTAGCAGGAAGCAATCCTGCGTGGCGCTGAGTACAGCTGAGGCAAACGATGTTTCCACTTGCTATTTGGGAGGTAGTATGTTTCTTTTGAAAACTACTATTTGATTTGATTGATCTAACTTGCATTTTTGTATGATGCAAAGAGGAGTAGTGAATCTCTAGTATGTGGTCCAGATCGAGATCTCTCGAAAGAGGGAGTTCTAGCATAGCCAATGAGACAAGTTGTCTGAGCATAAACCCTGGCGAAGCTCGTAGGTTGCTTAGATGTAATCAGTCCTGTAGGTTGTCCTCGGATGTATTCGGTCTTGGAGAAGCTCGCAGGTTATCCTTGGACGTAATCAGCCCTGATATGATTCTATGCTAGAAATGACCAGAGTGAAGTTCGAGTACTTCAGGGAGAAGCTTGGTGTTCTCCAGATCGAGCTTCCCTCCAAAGGGAAGTGATGAGTCCATGAGCCATTTTGACATGGTGAGAGGATTGATTCCTTCCATGGTCAGATGTAAGGGCTGAGCCATTCCGTCATGGTGAGAGGATTGGTTCCTTCCATGTCAGATATGAGTGCTGAGCCATTCTGATGTGACTGTAGGATTTGTTCCTACATGATCAGATATAAGTGATGATGCCATTCTCTGGGATAATGGAGGTACCTGGTCAGTTACCAGGAATCCTCAGGCTGGGGCTGAGGGCCATTTTGATATGACTGTGGGATTGGTTCCCACATGATCAGATGTAAGTGCAGTGCCTTTCCATAGTTGATAGTAATTGTGTCCTATCATGCTGGTGGATGTGAGTGCCGAGCCTTTCCATAGATGATAGTAGTTGTGTCCTATCATGCTGGTGGATGTGAGTGCAGTTCCTTTTCACAGATGGTAGTAGGTGTGTCCTACCATGCTGGTGATTGTAAGTGATGTGCCTTTCCACATATGGTAGTAGGTGTGTCCTACCATCCTGGTGGATGTGAGTATCATGCCTTTTCACAGATGATAGTAGTTGTGTCCTATCATGCTGGTGATTGTAAGTGCTGTGCCTTTCCACAGATGATAGTAGTTGTGTCCTATCATGCCGGTGGATGTGAGTGTCGTGCCTTTTCATAGATGGTAGTAGGTGTGTCCTACCATGCTGGTGATTTTAAGTGTTGTTCCTTTCCACAGATGGTAGTATGTGTGTCCTACCATGCTGGTGGATGTGAGTGTTGTGCCTTTTCACAAATGATAGTAGTTGTGTCCTATCATGCTGGTGAATGTAAGGGTTGTGCCTTTCTGACATGGTGTTGGATTTTTTCCTCTCATGGTCATATGTGAGTGATGGCCATTCTGATTTAGGGTCAGATATAAGCACTGAAGAAGACCTACATGGAGTCTAGGCCTACAACCAGCATGAAAAAGGGTTGGCTCTGTAGAACTTCCTGTGATGAGAAGAATCATGAGATAACACCCATGATGATTATCTAGTGATGATGATCCAGCAGTAATGATCCATATCAAGTGATGATCCAGATCCAGTGATGATGATCCAGCAGTGATGATCCAGATCCAGTGATGATCTAGATCCAGTGATGATGATCTAGATCAAGTGATGATCCAGATCCAGTAATGATAATCTAGATCGAGTGATGATCTAGATCCTGTCATGATGATCCAGATAGAGTGATGATCCAGATCTAGATGAAGATGACTTGAATATGAATATGAATTGAAGACAAAGATGACAAGAACTCAATGATGATCCAGATGATACAGAGAATAAGACTTGTGCTGATAAATTGTGTCGAGAGAATACCTTCCTAGTTAAGAGGGAGTGTTGATGTATTTGTAAATTCAGAATGTATTCGCTCGTATATCTTATGTATTGTACCCTGATGTTTATTTAGGGAACTATCTGTAATGTAATTGATTCATGTCATGCCTCGATGTTCCCATTGAGAGATTCAATAATGTAAACAAGTCATGTCAAGTCATTGTGGGTAACCCTCCTATTGTTCAAGGGTTAAAGTCCTCGTAGTTTTGGGGCCCTAGGGTTATTATACTATCCTAGAGAAGTCATCCCTAGGTGAGTTATTATAAGTCAGGGCAATATTCCCCACCATCTAAGTCAAGGTTAACCCTCCTTGTCGATCAGAGGGAAAAGTCCCCATAGTTGTGGGGCACTAGGGTTATTAGACTCTCCTAGAGATGTCGGCCTTGGTAAGTAATTGTTAAGAGAGCTGGCATGATGGAGTGTACATTAAGTGAATGAAAGAATATAAATAGAGAGTGAGCCTCTCTATTTATTACACACACACTCACTCATTGGGGTGAATGAGTGAGAGAGAAGTAGCTCTCTCAAGTGTGTGTGAGAGAGAGAAGCTATGGAGATCATCTATATGTTTTCGGGTTTTACTGCTGTCATTGGTGGTCATTATATCTTTGAGGAAGTTGCATGGTTTTCTCCTTTATGGTTTCCCCAAGGAAAATTCTTTGTGTATCTTGTGTTTATTGTTGTGCATGTTATTCTCTCAGTTAAAGATCCTAAGATCATAATGCTAGCTTGAATGATAAAATCCTAACATGGTATCAGAGCTAACCTGAGAAGAAGACATTCTGCAGCTGCAGAATCTAGGGATTCTTGCTTTTTGGGTCTCTCTCCACAATCCATCAGCAAAATTATGCTAGGATGACTCCATTGAAGGGTGCATCTTTCTGTCGAAGCGGAATTTGATTCCGAGCATTTTCAGTTTTCGATGCGGAAATTAGGGATTTCTACAGAAGAGGAATTTTTGAGTGAGCTTGGAATAAGATTTTTCTCCTCATCAAAATCGAAGTTTAGAGACTTGGATCAAGAAATTTGGTTGGGTGAAACTCGGGAAAATTCAAACCCTAGTTTGACCCCGAGCTAGAAAAACCCTAAATACTAAAACTACTAAGTTTTGGTACATTCGCTATATCCCAAGATTGGCAAAGGATCAGGAGTGGAAATTTGTAGGGGTCAAAGATAAAATCCTAATAAACATTTTTTCCACAATTCAGCCTTATATTTGCTATATTCTGGGAGAAATGATCCCTCCAAGTTAGGGTTCCAGCCTCTTCCAGAATTCATCCATAAACATGACACCTGGGGAGAATTGCTATAAGTTGGGATATAGAGGGCCAAATGGAATTCCTGAAGCTGGTACAAAATGGGGACGGACTATAATTTTGGTGGTCTAAATTTTAGACCCAAAAGATCAAATAGTGACATGTGGAAGTCTGTACAATGGTGTTGTTCTAAACAGTCCTGTAACAGGTCACCTTGGGAAAAGGATCATAAATCCCAATTGGTGATACCAATTCTGATTAAACATATGGTGTTGGATCTAGGACATGCGAGGTTACCTTAGTGAGAAAGTTTAGACATAGAGGAGCAGTAATTTCAGAGACATCATAGAAACAATGACAGGAATTTCTGCAAAAGAAATTGGAAAACTAGGGCTTCCTGTTCCAGGAGCTTCCCTCCACTGTTTTCAGAAAAGGAGTACATTGGATAGCACCATTTGAAGAGATCTATCTTTCTATCCAATCATATCTGAAATATTCCAAGTTCTGAAAATTAGGGTTTCCCTAACAAACCCTAGATCATCTAGCTCCGGAACCAGGACGGACACCTCAAATCAGTAAGATATGTTCTTCTGCTATTTTCATTTGAGGTTCTCATTTCAAAGTGATGTATCACATCAGCTTGATGATAAGCTTGGTGAATTTGACAAATTCCAAGCATTGAAGTATATGATCTCTCTGAAGAAAATGAATTGGACACCTACATGAGTAGAGAGGTTCCAGTTCCAGAGGGAGATGAGGTTGGAAGCCTTACATAAGAAGAACTTGGTCAAGGCCAAGAAGATCATGGTTGATTCAGTCATGGATCAACTTGTACCACAAGTGTCTTCCCTAAAGACACCGATGATGTTTGATTCCTTGACTAAGCTATTTGAAGGGAGGAACATAAATCAGAATATGACCTTAAGAAACCAGTTGAAGGAAGTGAAGATCCAGAATGCAGAGACCATACAGTTATACTTTACAAGGGTCTCTCAAATCAAAGAACAATTTGAAGCAGTAAAAGAAGAAGTGAAGAATGTAGAAGTGGTGATAGCAGCCTTGAATGGCCTCCCAGGATCATGGGATTCATTCATTCGAGGAATGTGTGCCAGAAGGAAGTGATTACTTTCAGCAAACTCTGGGAAGAAGCTCGACTCATAAGAAGAGAAGAGAAGATGGGAGATCAAGCTCTCACCATCCAAAGAAGATCCCTCAAGAAATGAGGAATATGAAGAAATCAACTCTTGAAGTACCTCTTATTCATCTTATCATTTGGATAAGAAACGATGCTATTATGAATGAAGAAGACGATGAAGTTGAAGGCTCAAGAAGGAGTCTACCTACGAAACAAATAAAGATAAGTATTCAATTGTCATTTCATGACATTGTTTTGATTATGCATTTGTTTATATTCAATTGATGTATTATACATGATAGGATGTTTGCATTAATGACAGTATACTACTAATATGCATGTGATGGGTAAGTAGCTCATGGTGCTATACAACTCTCCATTGCTACTTATTTAGAATGAAACCTCTTTTCTGACATATTGGATTAGTGCACAATCTCAATGTTGTCCTGGTAGAGATGGAAGGCATCTAGAAAGTTTCTGTGAGATATGGATGGATGTTATATTGGCTAAAGTAGTTGCATGATCATATATATTTATGCATAAGAATTTTACAGTATGAATATTCCTTATGAAATTTTTCTAACCATACGAATGCATTTGACTTGTAGGAAAGACCACATACATAATCGCCTGCAAGCAAAGAAGAATGAGACTTGTTCCGAAGAACAAGTGACGATAGTTCAAAGATGAAAAATAATATGATGAAGAATCTTCTAAGAAGAAAAGAAAGATCAGTTCAAGAAGAATGATGTCTAGGATGTAGTATCGATACATGAAGGGAATTTCGTAGTTCCATCATGCAGTAGATGGAAACATCGTGGGATACAAAGCAAGATTCGTAGCACAAGGCTTCTCACGAAAAGAAGGCCTAGACTATGAAGAGACATTTGCAGCCAATAAGAATTTAAACACATATATGATGAGCTTGATGAAGATCTTAACCTTTGATACAAGGTTGAAGATGTAAGTCTATACACTAGATGGTCACATAGAATACTAGTATCATAGGAAGCTACTTGTCACTCTAGTACAAAATGTTTTAGTGCATAAAGTACAGAAGACAGAGGGAGTATGATGCTCTGCTTCAGAGGGAGTGACTACAGAAGATCTAAGGTTTGACATGATACGACAAGATGGATAGATTACTGATGACTGTAGGCTTTACTGAGAGTAAAGAAGATTCCAACCTTTGCTTCAAGGTTGAAGGCAGAAGACCAGTAATGCTCCTGTTATGTGTCGACGCACTATTTTTTCTAGGAATGGAGGTGTGGAAGAATGAGGATGGAATATTCCTTGGAAAACAGAAGTATGCAGTAGAGATCCTAAAGAGGTTCGGGATGATTGACTGCAAGGCCATGACCACACCTATGGCATCGAACCTGAAGCTATTGAACGATGCTTCATCATAGTCGGTTGATGCTACAATGTATCGTCAGATGATTGGGTCCTTGATATACTTGACGAACACAAGACCAGATATTTGCTTTGCTGTGAACACCTTGAGCCAGTTCTTGACAGATCTGAGAAATGTTCACTTGATTGCTGCAAAGCATATTCTAAGGTACCTAAGGGGTATAGTTGATTACGAGATCAAATACGATGCGAATCAAAAGATTAACCTGGAAGGTTATGTTGATTCAGATTGGGCAAGCAGTGCCATCGATAGGAAGAGCACTTCAGGGTGTTGCTTCAGTATGGGATCAGGTGTGATCTCTTGGTTTAGCCTGGAAGCAATCCTGTGTGGCACTGAGTATAGCTGAAGCAGATTATGTCGTAGCTTGTTCAGCTAGTTGTGAGGCAATATGGCTGAGGAAGCTACCATTTGATAAATTTGATCTCCAGTTGGATGCTACTTGTATACATTGTGACAACCAGAGTTGTGTGAAGTTATCAGAGAATCTAGTTTTCCATGACAAGTCGAAGCATATCGAGATCAAGTATCAATATATTAGGGATATGGTGCAGAGGGGATGAGTGAAGCCCCAGTATGTTGCGACGGGGGAACATATAGCTGATGTATTGATGAAGCCATGGGCTAGGCTGAAGTTTGAGTACTTCAGGGAGAATCTTGGTGTTCTCCAGATCGAGGTTTCCTCCAAGGGAAAGTGTTGAGATCCATAGCCATTTTGTCATGGTGAGAGGATTGGTTCCTTCCATGTTAGATATGAGTGCTGAGATCCATAGCCATTCTGATGAGCAAGTCAGATATAAGTGTTGAGCCATTCTATCATGGTGAGAGGATTTGGTTCCTTCCATGTCAGATATGAGTGCTGATTGCCATTCTGGGAATGGAGGTTCCTGGTCAGTTACCAGGAACACTCAGTCTAGGACTGAGAGAGAGCCATTCTGACGAGCATGTCAGATGTAAGGGTTGATCCATTCTGTCATGGATAAAGGATTAAGTTCCTCCCATGTCAGATATGAGTATTGGTCATTCTCACAAGTAGCTCAGATATAAGGGCAACTGCCATTCTCTAGGAGAATGGAGGCACCTGGTCCATTACCAGGTAGCTCAGTCTAGGACTAAGGGCCATTCTGGCGAGGGTGTAGGATTGAGTTCCTACCAGGTCAAATGTGAGTGCATGCCTTTCTGATGAGGGTGTAGGATTTGGTTCCTACTAGGTCAGATGTAAGTGCAGAGCCCTTCCATCATTGTGAGCAACATGTGTTCCTACCTGGACGGATGTAAATGCAGAGCTCTTCTATCATTGTGAGCAGGATACGATTCCTTCCTAGATGGAAGTATGGAAATCTTCCATCACTATGAGCAGGATGTGTTCATGCCTGGATAGAATTGTGGAAATCTTCCATCATTGTAAGTAGGATGTGATTCCTGATTGGATGAAAGTATGGAGCTCTTTCATTATTGTGAGCAGGATGTGTTCCCGCCTGGATGGAAGTGAGTACAGTGGATTTCTGACGAGTAGGTCAGATGTAAGAGCTGAAGAAGATGTACATGATGGCTAGGCCTGCAACCAGCATGAAAGAAGGCTAGCTCTGTAGAACTTCCTATGATGAGAAGAATCATGAGATAGCACATATGATGATGATCCAGATTGAGTGAGGATCTAGATCCAATGATGATGATCCAGCAATGATGATCTAGATCCAGTGATGATCTAGATCTAGTGATGATCTAGATTGAGTGATGATTTAGATGTAGTGATGATGATCCAGATCGAGTGATGATCTAGATCTAGTGATGGTGATCCAGATCGAGTGATGATCTAGATCCAGTGATGATGATCCAGATCGAGTGTTGATCTAGATCTAGTGATGATGATCCAGATCAAGTGATGATCCAGATCTAGTGATGATGATCCATATCGAGTGATGATCCAGATCGAGTGGTGATGATCCAGATCGAGTGATGATCTAGATTCAGTGATGATGATCCAGATCCAGATAAATATGACTTGAAGATGAAGATGAATTGAAGACGAAGATGACAAGAACTCAATGATGATCTAGATGATACAGAGAAGAAGACTTGTGCTGATAAATTATGTCGAGAGAATACCTTCCTAGTTAAGAGGGAGTGTTGATGTATTTGTAACTTTGAAATGTATTCATCCATATTTCTTATGTATTGTAACCCAATGTTTATTTTGGGATGTAATGTAATGTATTTGAGTCATGTCATACCCCAATGTTTATTCCGAGAAGTTTCTATAATATAAAAGTCATGTCAAGTCATTGTGGGTAACCCTCCTATTGGTCAAGGGTTAAAGTCCCCACAGTTGTGGGGCCCTTGGGTTATTAGACTATCCTAGTGAAGTTGACCCTAGGTGAGTCATTGTAAGTCGGGGTAATAGTCCCCACCATTGTGTTAAGGATAAACCTCCTTGTTGGTCGGAGGAGGCAAATTCCCCACAAGTTGTGGGGCACTAGGGTTATTAGACACTCCTAGAGATGTCAGCTCTAGTAAGTAATTGTTAAGTGAGGCCAACATGATGGAGTGGGTTCCAAGTGAACGGAAGAATATAAATGAAGAGTGAGTCTCTCTATTTAGGACACACACACTCACTCACTAGGACGCATGAGTGAGAGAGGAGAAGCTCTCTCAGTATGAGAGAGAGAGACTACTGCTATCGGGATATCATCTTACTGTTTTCTGGTTTTACCTTTGGTGCTGATTCTATCTCTGAGGAAGTTGAGGGGTTTTCTCCTTTATGGTTTCCCAAAGGAAAATTATTTGTGTCTCTTGTCTCTTGTGTTGTGCTTATGTTTTATTTCTGTCCATGTTATTCTCTCAGTTAAAGACCCTAAGATCATAATGCTAGCTTGAATGATAAAAATCTAATAGGAATAAGGAACTAGCAGGCTTACACATAGCCAAGGATATCAAAACAGCCAAGCCAACATAGTTGGGTTTCTTAGGAACACAACGGATCATCCAAACCAACACAGTTGGGTTTATCAGGCCATCTAGGAGCTAGGAAAGGCTAAATGCTAAGCTGGTGAGCTCATTGAAGAGATAAGGAAACCTACACCAGAACTAGCCTGAATTCTAGGACACCCAACACAAGGGAATCAGTCCCTCAGGCCCTGACCTCCCTTCCAGTGCTATTTAGGGGTTGTGGAGAAGAAATCCAGCCCTCTAGATCTGTTTGTGTGGTTCCCAAACCCACCAGGTTTGTCAAGCAAACCAAGCCCTCATCCTTACTCCAACACAGTCCGAAGACCCACCACCGCATGGATGCAACGAAAGCAGCAATTATAGATTTGACAGAGGAAATCAATACCGAAATCGTTCTTGGCCCTATCATGGCCAAAACAACTCAATTATAACCTACAGCAACTTCCAAGATGTGAAGGAAAACATATCCAACAAAACTAGGTGAACTCATAGCAACCACAGATCAGGGGAAGAGCAATAGCCCGACCTCACAACGAAGCAACGAGATCATTACATAGTCCATTAATGGGACAAAAAAAGGGAAAAACCATTCTCTGCATAGACAGGAGGAATAACATACATAGACCAACACCGGTGAGGAAACATACACCTAGCTGAAATCGCAAATGGCTCCTCCACCAAGAAAATCGTGGGTGCCAACCCCCTGTTTTCCAGCTCTACGTGAGTGAAAACCACCAAGACCCTGTGTGTGAGAGCGTGAACCAAACTTCCATGTGTGCGTGAGCAAGGGAACCATCTGCCTGAGGATGAATAGCCAAAAATGATGGAGAGCACGGCACAATGGTACTTTCCTTTCCCATGTGAAGATGGAGGGATGGCTAGTGGAGTGAGCATGTGAGAAAGCGTGCCACCCACCACTTCCCAGCATTAACTTCCCCAAGTAACAAAAAGGAGTTTTAAATGGGTGGTTGACACATGGCTCCCCCCACAGGCTCAAGGTTTAACATTTTCCCCTCCTCATCCTTAGGAAAATCATGCACTTTTCAATATAGTTGCATTGGCATAGCTGTTTGGGGTTCTTTTAATTAAAATGCCTAGTTACATGATACCACAACTTAATATGTGTCGTATATCCCAA
>LPNX010581517.1:34069-51807 GCA_001517045.1 Pseudotsuga menziesii | reverse complement strand
ATAAAGATAAGTATTCAATTGTCATTTCATGATATTGTTTTGTTATGCATTTGTTTATATTCAGTTGATGTATTATGCATGATAGAATGTTTCCATTAATGACACTATAGTACTAATATGCATGTGATGGATAAGTAGGTCATGGTGCAATACAACTCTCCATTGCTACTTATCTATAATGAAACCTCTTTGCTGACATATTGGATTAGTGCACAATCTCAATGTTGTCTTGGTAGAGATGGAAGGCATCTAGAAAAGTTTTCGTGAGATATGGATGAATGTTGTATTGGCTTAAATAGTTGCATGACCATATATTTATGCATAATATTTTTCCATTATGAATATTCCTTATGAAATGTTTCTAACCATACAAATGCATTTGACTTGTAGTTAAGATCGCGTACAATCACCTACAAGCAAAGAAGGATGAGACTTGTTCCGAAGAACAAGTGATGACAGTTCAAGAAAGAATCCAAGATGAAGAATAATATGACGAATGCAATGACATCATTGATGCAGAACCTTCCATCTCTAAAGAAGTAACCAAGAAGAAAGGGAAGACCAGTTCAAGAAGAATGATGTCTAGGATGCAGTATCGATACATGAAGGGAAGTTCGTAGTTCCATCATGCAGTAGATGGAAACATCGTGGGATACAAGGAAATATTCATAGCATGAGGCTTCTCATGAAAATAAGGCATAGACTATGAAGAGGCATTCACAGCCAGTGGGAGTTGAGACACATGACAGGCAGAATCATGTGTGCAAACGAAAGAAAGCCTTTTACGAGCTCAGAAGACACCCATGAGATAACACATACATGAGGAGCTTGATGAATATTTGAACCTTTACTACAAGGTTGAAGATGAAATCCTATAGAGGATGACCAGCTCACAAATGGGTGCAAGAAAAACTTTTGAAAAGGTTCAATAGAGAGGATCTTGGTATCCAGTGACCCTAGATGGATACATAGAATATTAGTAGTATAGGAAGCTACTTGTCACTCTAGTACAAAATGTTTCAGTGCATAGAGTACGAAAGACAGAGGGAGTATGATGCTCTTCTTCAGAGGGAGTGACTGCAGAATATCCTGAGGTTCGACATGGTACAACAGGATGGATAGATTACTGATGACTCTAGGCTTTACTGAGAGTAAAGTGGATTCCAACCTTTGCTTCAAGGTTGAAGGCGGAAGACCAGTGATGCTCCTGTTATATGTCGATGACTTGTTCCTGACAGAAAGGAGGAACTCATTAAAGTTGCAAGAAGGAGACTTGCTGCCGAGTTTGAAATGAAAGACTTGGGTATGATGCATTACTTCTAGGCATGGAGGTGTGGCAGAATGCAGATGGAATCTCCCTAGGACAAGGGAAGTATGCAGTAGAGATCTCGAAGATGTTCAGGATGACAGACTGCAAGGCCATGACCACACCTATGGCATTGAACCTAAAGCTATTGAGTGTTTCTTCACTAGATATGGTTGATGCTACGATGTATCATTAGATGATTGGTTCCTTTATGTACTTGATGAATACGAGACCGGATATTTGATTTGCTATGAACACATTGAGACATGTTCACCTGATGGCTGCAAATCATGCAGTGAGGTACCTAAAGGGTACAGTTGAGTATGGGCTCAAGTATGAGGTGAATTAGAAGATTAACCTGGAGGGTTATGTGGATTTGGATTAGGCAGTGCCATTGATAGGAAGAACACTTCTTGGTGTAGCAGGAAGCAAACCTGCATGGCGCTGAGTACAGTCAAGGAAAAATATGTTGCCACTTGCTATTTTGGAGGTAGTATGTTTCTTTTGAAAACTACTATTTGATTTGATTGATCTGATTTGCATTTTTGTATGATGCACAGAGGACCATTGAATCTCTAGTATGTGGTCTATATTGAAGTCTCTCGAAAGAGGGAGTTCTAGCATAGCTAGTGAGACAAGTTGTCTGAGCATAAACCCTGGTGAAGCTCGTAGGTTGCTTAGACATAATCGATCTTGTAGGTTGTCCTTGGATGTATTCAGTCCTGGAGAAGCTCGCAGGTTATCCTTGGATGTAATCATCCCTGATATGATTCTATGCTAGAAATGACTAGAGTGAAGTTCAAGTACTTCAGGGAGAAGCTTGGTATTCTCCAGATCGAGGTTCCCTCCAAAGGGAAGTTATGAATCCGTGAGCCATTCTGACATGGTGAGAGGATTGGTTCCTTCCATGGTCAGATGTAAGGGCTGAACCATTCTATCATGGTGAGAGGATTGGTTCCTTCCATGTCAGATATGAGTGCTAAGCCATTCTGATGTGACTGTAGGATTTGTTCCTACATGATCAGATATAAGTGATGAATGCCATTCTATGGGAGAATGGAGGTACCTGGTCAGTTACCAGGAATCCTTAGCCTGGGGCTAAGGGAATTTCTGATATGACTGTGGGATTGGTTCCCACATGATCATATGTAAGTGCAATTCCTTTCCACAGTTGATAGTAGTTGTGTCCTATCATGCTAGTGGATGTGAGTGTCAATCCTTTCCAGAGATGATAGTAGTTGTGTCCTATCATGTTGGTGGATGTGAGTGCAGAGCCTTTTCACAGATGGTAGTAGGTGTGTCCTACCATGCTGGTGATTGTAAGTGTTGTACCTTTCCACAGATGGTAGTAGGTGTGTCCTACGATGCTGGTGGATGTGAGTGCCGTGCCTTTTCATAGATGATAGTAGTTGTGTCCTATCATGCTGGTGATTATAAGTGCTGTTCCTTTCCACATATGATAGTAGTTGTGTCCTATCATGCTAGTGGATGTGAGTGTCATGCCTTTTCATAGTTGGTAGTATTTGTGTCCTACCATGCTGGTGATTTTAAGTGTTGTTCCTTTCCACGGATGGTAGTAGGTGTGTCCTACCATGCTGGTGGATGTGAGTGTCATGCCTTTTCACAGATGATAGTAGTTGTGTCCTATCATGTTGGTGAATTTAAGTGATGTGCCTTTCTGACATGGTGTTGGATGTGTTCCTCTCATGGTCAGATGTGAGTGATGGCCATTCTAACTTAGGATCAGATATAAGCATTGAAGAAGACCTACATGAAGTCTAGGCCTATAACCAGCATGAAAAAGGGTTGGCTCTGTAGAACTTCCTGTGGCGAGAAGAATCATGAGATAGCACCCGTGATGATGATCCAGTGATGATGATCCAGGAATAATGATCCAGATTGAGTGATGATCTAGATCCGGTGATGATGATCTAGATCAAGTGATGATCCAGATCCAGTGATGATGATCCAGATCCAGTGATGATCCAGATCTAGTAATGATAATCTAGATCAAGTGATGATCTAGATCCAGTGATGATGATCCAGATCCAGTGATGATCTAGATCCAGATGAAGATGACTTGAAGATGAATATGATGAGAACTCAATGATGATCCAGATGATGCAGAGAAGAAGATTTGTGCTGATAAATTGTGTCAAGAGAATACCTTCCTAGTTAAGAGGGAGTGTTGATGTATTTGTAACTTCAAAATGTATTCACTCGTATATCTTATGTATTGTACCCCGATGTTTATTTCGGGAAGTATCTGTAATGTAATTGAGTCATGTCATGCCCCGATGTTCCCATCGGGAGATTCAATAATGTAAACAAGTCATATTAAGTCATTGTGGGTAACCCTCCTATTGTTCAAGGGTTAAAGTCCCCATAGTTGTGGGGCCCTAGGGTTATTAGACTATCCTAGAGAAGTCAACCCTAGGTGAGTTATTATAAGTCAGGGAAATAGTCCCCACCATCTAAGTCAAGGTTAACCCTCCTTATTGATCATAGGGAAAATTCCCCACAGTTGTGGGGCACTAGGGTTATTAGACTCTCCTAGAGATGTCGTCCTTGGTAAGTATGTGTTAAGAGAGGTCGACATGATGGAGTGGACATTAAGTGAATGAAAGAATATAAATAGAGAGTGAGCCTCTCTATTTATTACACACACACTCACTCATTGGGGCGAATGAGTGAGAGAGAATTAGCTCTCTCAAGTGAGAGAGAGATAGAGAAGCTATGGATATCATCTTTATGTTTTTAGGTTTTACTGCTGCCATTGGTGCTCATTCTATCTCTGAGGAAGTTGCGGGGTTTTCTCCTTTATGGTTTCCCCGAGGAAAATTATTTGTGTCTCTTGTCTCTTGTGTTTATTGTTGTGCATATTATTCTCTCAGTTAAATATCCTAAGATAATTCTAGCTTGAATGATAAAAATCTAACACAAAAGAAGCTCATTTGGGACACACACTACAATAAGAATGCAGGACACTTTGGAGTAGAAAAGACCCTTGCCATCCTCCAAAATTATTTTTATTGGCCTTCACTTAACTCTAACATCAATAGGTACATTCAATCGTGGGTGATTTGTGTCATTGCTAAATCATGGAATCGATGACAAGGATTGTACACACCTCTGCCAGTTCCTAGTCAGCCATGTGAATCTATTCCTATGGACTACCTGATGGGTACTACCAAACATCAACATGATGCGATCTTAGTAGTAGTCGACATATTTTCCAGTATAGTTATTCTCATTCCATGAAAGAATATAACAACAACACAGTCGACTACTAAGCTCTTCTTCGAACATGTATGTAAACATTATGGTTTACCGATGACCATCATTTCAGATAGAGATGCTATATTTTTCAGCATCTTTTGGAAGAATCTCTGGAAAAAGCTCGACATGAGACTCTCTTTATTGACAACTTTCCATCCTTAGACAGAAGGAACAGATCAAAGTTATGAATCGCTTGGTAGTGCAACTGCTTAGCATGTACAAACACAAGAATCATCAGACATGGGATGAAATTATCCCATACATACGACATAGTGACAATCATGCTCATCACAACTATACGGTAAGATTCCATTTGAGATTTGTTATAGATTTCAACCCTCACTGCCTATTGACTTGATAAATTCATCGACAAAGTTGAACAACACCAACTCCAATCGACAAGAAGTTGAAAAAACATTGAAGTTTCTAAATAATATCTACAGCATCCAAAAGTAAGCATGGGAAATGTTGCAGCAAGATAATTTGAAAGCAAAGGCTCGACACGACAAGCATCGTATTCCTCATTCATTTCAAATTGGTGATCATGTCTGGTTGCATCTTAAGAAGGAATGCTTTTCTGCTCCATACAAGAAGTTGAATCCTTTGCAATATGGTTTATACAGTATTCTGAAGTAGATTGGAGAAAACTCTTTTCAGCTTGATACTCCTTCATTCTTGGTTTTGCATCTAGTATTTAATGTGGATTTACTTCGACCATACAACACACCACTATTGCAACAAAGTAACTTGCAAACAGCAGAACTCGAAGACATCCATCCAAATGTTTAGGGGGCTCTTCCTTACAACACCATTGTGGGATGATGCATACGCCATACAAGGATGAACACAACTCCCTTGTTTTAGGTGGCTAAATTTGGATTGATTCCAACACAAGTGTTACTCTCCTACTAGACTCACCAACAATTTTCCTCATCTATACAAGCAAACAATTCAGAACGTTGTTTCTTAAGGAAGGATGTATGATACATCTAGTAGCTGGCATTTCTTTTCAGCCTCAACATTAGCATCGAATTCAAAAATTCCACACCTTGATAGGTTAAACATCGACTTTGACAAGTTTGCACCTCGACAGGTTCACATCTCGACATGCTTTTTTGACCCCAACAACTAACAAACTACGACAGATTAACTCTCTGTATTCCAATCATCTGTAACGGTTGAAATTATGAACTGTTCTAACTTCTCTTTAACTAAACAAAATGAGAAGACAACCAAGTGTTCTCAACACTCTATATAAGCATGTACATTATTGTGATATACATACATCATACGAGCAACTAAGATAGAGTAATGAAACAATAGAGTTTGGTTTGACTCCTAGCATATTGTTTGTGTGTATAATGTGTATGCTTCTTTTGGTAATGTATTCCCTTCTTTGATTATTAATATTTTATATGCTTCCACCATAATAGTACTCAATTCATTCATCAAACTATTGTCCCCACCATGTACCTAGGCAAGGACCTAGATCATGACATATCTTCAAAAAAAAAAAAATCTAGTTATGTAGAGATAAATAAAGTTTTGAAATTTCAAATTAATATATTTACAAAAAACATTTGAACATGTCCTTTTCTTATTCACATCAAAGTGTGAAGGAGAAAAGGACACATTTACCTGATGTTACCATTTACCTGTCCTTTAACGCGATGTCCCCATTTTACGAGCGGTTTTCATATGTACTGTTTAAGAACAAAAAAACATCTTTGGTGCACATTTCCTATAGCTACCAATCATTCTATTTGTGACAAGTGTCACCATCATATTCATTTTGGATAATATGTTCATGGTTAAAACACGCCCATGAAAAGCTATGAAATACAATTCATGTCGTTTGTAACATCCCCGGTTTTGACCCCGATGCATTAATATATATATATATTGTAATTAATCATGGTGTGGAGCTAAAGGCCAAGGCCCCACCATCGATTTGGATATGTTATGTTCGGATTGGAATTATCACCGATGGTATATCGGGACTTGCGGCATACATATTAAATTGTGGCATCATGTAAATGTGCATTTTATGTAAATAAACCCAACCAGCTATGTTCACTTCAACTAAATTGAGAAGGGGCATGATTCCTAAGGATAAGGAGAGGAAATGATGAACCTTGAGTCATGAGGGGAAAAGCCATGTGTCATCACCCTGTTTGTTTTGCTCACCTTCCCTTGTCTCATCCAACCACCACTTTAATGTTCTACTGAGTTATTGAGGCAGTTATTGCTAGAAGTGGAGGGTGGCAGGACTGCCAGTCTTTGCCACACGCTCACTCCACCAATCGTCTCTCCACCTTCACGTGGGTAAGGGAACCATCACTAAGCCACTCTTTTGGCCGTTGGGGTCCACTCTGATGCAGGGACGTGCAGGGGGGCGGTTCATCTTCCTCATGCAGGACTGAGTTAAGAAGGAGTGTGATTTCTTGTTTGTGGGTTCATTCTCCTCTTCCTCACGGATTGTTGGCCTGAGGATTGGTTCTTCCTCTTCCTCATGCAGAAAGTCTGTGTCTTGACTCCACCATTGTCAGACTGTGGAATGTTGTCATGGTTTCTCACTGTGAGACATTTTCTGTGGTTCCTTGGTGATATGTCTTCCTCCTATCTATGTCGAGGATTGATTTCCTACCTGTGCCCTATTGTAGCTGTCCAAATATGTCATTATTGACCGTGGGCTGTGGTTTTCTTGTGTGGTTCATTGGCTGTTATTTCCCATGTTCATTGGCTGTTGTTTCCCACGTTTGTTGGTTGTGTTGTCATTGCGATTTGGGTTACTGTAGACTATTCTAGAATCGTTTTGGCCACGATAAGGACAAGAACGATTCAGGTTTTGTTTCCCCTGTCCAAGGTGTGAAGTGCTTGTTTTGCTTCATGAATGCAAAGGTTGGTCTTTAGACTGCATAGGAGTGGTGATGAGGGCCTGATCTACTTGACAAACCATGTGCATTTGAGAACAAACAGATAGAGCTAGTGGGCTGACTTTCTTCTCCCCAACCCCTAAATAACACTGGAAGGGAGATCAGGGTCTAAGGGACTGTGTTGCAAAGAAAGGACCGATTTCCTTATGTTGGGTGTGTGTGGGTGTCCTAGAAGTCAGACTAGATCTGGTGTGGGTGTCCTTAACTCTTCCATGAGTTCACCAGCTTAGCAGTTAGCCTTTTCTAGCTCCTAGATGGCCTGATAAACCCAACTTTATTGGCTTGGTTGTATCCATTATTCTCCTGATAAACCCAACTGGGTTGGCTTGGATTAACTGTGTACCCTTGTGGTGTTGTTATCCTTGGCTATGTGTAAGCCTGCTAGTTCCTTATTCCTTGGGAAATCATGCCCAGCTCGGGGGTGGCAGCGTTGCTGACAAACTAAAGAGCACGCAGGCCTATGGTTGGGTGGAACATTGCAATGATGTAGCTGGTTGCGGGACAGTTCATATAAGATAAGTATTCTTGACCATCTCTTTGCAATCCTATTTAATGCTAATGAATTATGATGTAGGATATGTTAAATGCTGAATTGTATGCGAATGAATATTGGTTTGCTTCCGCTATGTTTATGAATGATTATGCATCTTAGTATGTAGTATGTTCAGGATTTTTGTCCCCGTATTATAAGTATGAACATGTTCATGGGGCTAGATGTCCGGATGTTTGATGTTTAGTAGCGTCCTCTTGCCCGGTCGGAGGGTCGGGGATGTGACAAAATGGTATCAGAGCAAAGGTTGCAGCATGGGCCTGAATGGGCCATGAAATATCATATAGCAGAGGCAGGTTTCCTTCTTCCCAGCAGTGATCAGGAAATTGTGACAGGAAAATTCAAAGAAATTTTCTAAGTGCTAGAATTTCGGCTCATCGGAAAACTTAGTGACAAGTTTTTCCAATGCAGTGGAGTACTTAGCGAGAAGGACACCCAACGGATCGTTGATCCGATAGTCGATGCGGCAGGAGATAGAGGAGGAAAATTTTGAAAATTTCCTAAGTGTTTTGACTGTCAAAACATCAGAACACTAAGACAGATGGATCGTCGATGCTTAACTGATTGAGCGCCACCATTGCAGATGGCTAGACCACTATGCTTCCGACGGGTAGAGCCTCTGACCGCCAATGGTGTAGAATTTCTGAAATTTTTCTAAGTGTTGACTTCATTGGCCATCGAAACATGTTAGGGGTATCCATCACCGATGAACATCAGAAGACGCTAGTGGTTCGTGCGCCCGCCGTTGCAGAAGCCTAGAGCACTAGTATTCTGACGAGGAAAAGTTTTGACTGCCGATGCTGACTAAGTTGCTTCAACTTGCCGACCGAAAACCATTAGCGGATTGGGCCGCCCATCAGAAAAGGATCGAAGTTGATAAGCCACAGTTGCGGCTGCTGATTGAACTATTCCATCGATGCATTATCCTTCCACTCGTCGATGCTGATGGTTAGTGAATTATGGTTCTGATAACATAACTACGATGACATTTTTTGGAAACGATCGGAGACGCCACTCGTCGATGCTTAACTGATTGAGCGCCACCATTACAGATGGCTAGACCACTATGCTTCCGACGGGTAGAGCCTCTGACCGCCAATGGTGTAGAATTTCTGAAATTTTTCTAAGTGTTGACTTCATTGGCCATCGAAACATGTTAGGGGTATCCATCACCGATGAACATCAGAAGACGCTAGTGGTTCGTGCGCCCGCCGTTGCAGAAGCCTAGAGCACTAGTATTCTGACGAGGAAAAGTTTTGACTGCCGATGCTGACTAAGTTGCTTCAACTTGCCAACCGAAAACCATTAGCGGATTGGGCCGCCCATCAGAAAAGGATCGAAGTTGATAAGCCACAGTTGCGGCTGCTGATTGAACTATTCCACCGATGCATTATCCTTCCACTCGTCGATGCTGATGGTTAGTGAATTATGGTTCTGATAACATAACTACGATGACATTTTTTGGAAACGATCGGAGACGCCACTCGGAAGAGTTAATGCTTGCGGAACCATCGTTGTGGATGTTTAGAGGACTAAGTGTCCAACGCCACAATGGGATGTCACCCCGACCACCGACGAAGTCGTGAGCTGCGGAAGAATTGGGAAGATTGTTGACCACCATTACGGAAAGCTTGACGACTAGCCGTCTGATGCGTAGAGCCTCTGACCACCGACGCAACATGGTTGGTCTATGATATCGCCGATGAAACTCGGAATAGTAGACCACTATAGGCCGATACAGCGGAAGGAAATAGACGAGAAACTCACCGATACAATGGAGAAAATTAGGGGTTTCAACCACCAAGATGCCGAAATATTAGTAAGGAGAGGGCCGATGAGCAATAGTTGAAATCACCGATGCAGATCGAAAGTTTAGTTGGTTTGACCACTGAAGTGTTGGAAAGATAGGTGGGAAGAGTTCCGATTGGGCCTAGGGAAATTTGAGTTTTTCAAAGTAATTTCTCAGTAACTTTTCAAGCAGTTTTCAATGGTCTTTCAGCAGATTTCAGTGGACTATCCGTGGATTACAGGGCTGAAGAGAGAAAATTTTGTGTTTTAGCAAAATTGTTATTTTAGGAATTTCCAAAGAGGAAGGTAAGTAGTTTTGATTTATATTAATGATATGCATCTAACATTTTGCTACTAACACATTGCAGAATTATAGACAACTTCCAAGAGAAGTACTCCAGAAAGAACAGTGTGGTAAAGCAAGAGGTGGTTTAGTCATGAGAACCCATGATGGGTATGATGCTCGGGATTCCTACGAGCGTGCGAGAGATGCCATGGGAGAAAATTACCGTAATAGAAATGATGACATAGAGTCTAATGAAAGGATATTCCAAGAGACACCGTCATATGTTGCAGCCACCATGAGAAGCTTGCTTAAATCCCAGAAGGAGCAGCATCAGTTGAATGCTGCCATGTTGCAAAGTTTGACAGACTTGCAGAGAAAGATAGATTCTGGACGAGGTACAGAAGGCAGTAAGAGCAGCACTAGGTGAAGAAGAAGGACTTCTAGTGGATCATCTAACTCTGAAGAATCCAGTGGAGATACAAGTTCACCTTCTCAAAAAAGGAAAAGAAGAAGGCACCATAGGGATCGCTCTTGGGATGAATTTAAGAAAGCTAAACCTCCTATCTTTGATGGTGAGGTAAAGACTGGACAAAAGGCTGAAGCTTGGCTTCTTGGGATAAAGAAGTACTTTCAAGTGCAGGATTATTTAGGAAATATGAAGGCAAGAGTTGCCATATTCAATCTGAATGGAAGGGCATCCATTTGGTGGGAACACTTCAAGCAATTAAAGAGGATCAGTGAAAGGAAACTGAAGTGGAAATAGTTCAAGAAGTATTTCAAGCAAAAATACCTTTCTGACAGGTATTATGATGACAAGATCAAGGAGTTCCATGAGCTGATATTGGGACAACAGATCATGGATGAATATGTAAATAAGTTTTTTAAATTGTTGAGGTATGTCTGTTACATCAGAGATGAAAAAGTGAAGATCCAATGGTTTCTGAGTGGATTGCCTCAAGCTTACAAAGATAGAATTGAGTTCTATGAACCGAGAACTCTCGAAGAAGCAATAAGAAAGGCTAAATATTGCTATGAGTGAAGCAAAGGTAAACCTAATTACCATAAGGCATGGAGGGACAAGAAGAAAGATAAGTTTGACCAGAGAAGGAAAGGTTTCAAACCTTCTAGATTCAGGAATCAGCAAAAGAATCCATCCCAAGTTGCGAGTAATCAAGTTGGAGTGACAAGTGGAAAGCCTAAAGAGCCACATCAGAATAAAGGTCCACTAATATGTTGGAAATGTGAAGGACCCCACCTACATAGATATTGTCCACTTGAGAATGAAAGTGCAAGGCCAACTTATAACATTCAGGAAGCAGAAATAGTGGGTAAAATAGCAAGGGCAGTCCCTAGAATTTATGCATCCCTGGAGGAAAACCAGGCAGATCATTAGTCTACTGTGGTTGAAATTGTAGGTAAGATTGTTGAACAATCTGTTTCTATTTTGATTGACCCTGGTTCTACTCACAGTTACATTACTCCTAGAGTAGTGGATATTTGTGCTTTTAAGAAGGTAAAGCACGGAAAATCTTGGTCAGTTCAGCTAGCCACTGGGACTAAGAGAAAGGTCAGTGAAGTGGTAGAGAAGTGTCCATTGGTTCAGAATGTATTGATCACTTATGTAGATCTGAATATTCTACTGCTTGCTTCCTATGATGTTCTCATTGGAATGGATTGGTTAGAAGCTCACCGAGTGAAGTTTGACTGTCATAACAAGACTTTTGAATGCATGGATGAAGAAGGAAACCCTATAGTAGTGAAAGGTATCCCGAAGGTAATTTCAGTAAGGCAGGTTTCAGTAATGTAGTTGAAGAAGTTCTATAGGAAAGGTTGCCAGTTGTATGCAGCTCATATTATGGAACCAACTGGAGATGAGACTCCTAGGTTGGAGGACTATCAGGTGTTATAGGAATTCAAGGATGTGTTTCCTAATGAGATTCCAAGGCTTCCTCTAAACAGGGACATTGATTTCACCATTGAACTTATGCCAGGAGCAACACCAGTGTCCAAGACACCCTACAGGATGAGTACACCAGAGATGCTAGAGTTGAAGATGCAACTGCAAGAGTTTTTAGAAAAGAAGTATGTCTGATCAAGTGTGTCTCCTTGGGGAGCAGCACCAGTTTTGTTTGTAAAGAAGAAATATGGTACAATCAGGTTATGTATTGATTACAGATAGTTGAACATGGTTACTATGAAGAATAAATACCCTTTGCCTAGGATTGATGACCTCTTTGATCAAATGAGAGGAGCAAAGGTATTTTCCAAGATTGACTTGAGGTCTAGATACCATCAAGTGAGAATCAAGGATGAAGACATTCATAAGATAGCCTTCAGGACAAGGTATGGGCACTATGAGTTTGTAGTGGTACCATTTGGCCTCACAAATGCACCAGCTACATTTATGTGCCTTATGAATAGTGTCTTCAGTAAGTATTTATACAAGTTTGTTCTTGTTTTCCTTGATGACATTCTTGTTTATTCTAAGAATGAGGAAGAGCATGAAGAGCATTTGAGACTGACATTGCAAGTGCTCAGGGAACATCAGCTGTATGCAAAGCTGAGCAAGTGTGACTTCTACAGGGATAGAATTCAGTACTTGGGTCACATTATCTCAGAAGAGGGTATATCTGTGGACCCTGAAAAGATTGAAGCCATTATGAATTGGCCTACTCCGAGAAATGTGACAGATGTAAGATATTTTATGGGACTTACAGGATATTACAGGAGATTTATTGAAGGATTTTACAAGGTTGCACATGCCATCACTTCTTTGCAAAAGAAGGGGGAAAAGTTTGAATTGACTTCGAAGTGTGAAGAGAGCTTCCAGCAATTGAAGAATCTTCTCACCAGTGCACCAGTATTGAAAGTTGCAGATCCAGAAAAAGATTTTGTGGTATGTACTGATGCATGCGGACAAGGGCTTGGAGGAGTCCTTATGCAGGACAACCACGTAATATGTTATGAGTGGAGAAAGCTGAGGGAGCATGAGAAGAACTATGCCACTCATTATCTAGAGCTTGCATCCATAGTACACACTCTCAGGATGTGGAGACATTACTTGATGGGTATAATATTTGAGCTCAGGACAGACCATTGTGGTCTGAAGTATTTGTTTGATCAGCTTACTCTAAATGCTAGGCAAGCAAGATGGCTGGAATTTTTATGTGAGTTTGATTTTGAAATCAAGCACATAAAAGGAATGGAGAATAAGGTAGTTGATGCATTCAGCAGGAAGGTATAGGAAATTCATGTGGCATCTCTTAGTATTTGCCAATCAGATTTGAGGCAGCAAGTTGTTAATCATGTTGCTGGAGATGAATTGTACGAGCGGGTAAAAGACAAATTGCAACAACAAAGTCTTGAGAAGAGGTATGAGGGATATAAATTGGAAGAAGATGGACTTCTTACTTATAAAGGAATAATTTATGTTCCAAAGGTAGCAAACTTGAGGAGATTTGTTATGGATGAAATCCATAAAGCTCCGTATTCTAGTCACCCAAGATATCAGAAGACAATTGCTATGACTAGAAGGCAGTACTTTTGGCCAGGAATGAAAAAGGACATGGCTGAATACATTTCAAGGTGCATGAAATGTCAACAGGTAAAGGTTGAGCATCAACATCCAGCAGGTTTGTTGCAGCCTTTGCTAGTTCCGGAATTGAAATGGGAAGTTATTTCCATGGATTTTATTATAGGATTGCTGATGACTTGGAGACAACATGATTCCATCATGGTTGTGGTAGACAAGTTGACAAGGGCAGCACATTTTATACAGGTAAATTCTATGCATAAGACTGATGATATTGCAAAGATATTCAGGAAGGAGATTTTCAAATTACATGGATTGCCGAAAGCTATAGTCTCTGATAGAGATGTCAAGTTCACTTCCAATTTTTGGAAGGGGTTGTTTGCAGATTTGGGTACAAAGTTAAACTTCAGCACTGCCTACCACCCTTAGACAGATGGGTAGACAGAGAGAGTCAACTAGGTGCTTGAAGATATGCTTCGCATGTATGTGATGGACAAACCAACCAAGTGGGAAGACTACTTACACTTAGTAGAGTTTTCTTATAATAACGGGCAACAGGAACCCTTGGGGATGAGTCTGTATGAAGCTTTATATGGAAGAAGGTGTAGGACACCAGTGACTTGGGATAATCCAGTGAATAGGATTGTGCTTGGACCTGAATTGCTCAAAGAAATGGAGCAAGAGATTGTAAAGATCAGGTAGAATCTAAAAGCAGCACAGGACAGACATAAAAGCTATGCAGATAAGCATAGGAAGGACAAAGAGTTCAGTGTTGGGGATCATGTGTACCTCAGAGTGAGGGCAAAGAAGAGTTCCTTGAAGCTTGGAAGTTGTGCCAAGCTATCACCAAGATACTGTGGGCCGTTTGAAGTGCTTGAAATAATAGGGCCTGTTGCATATAAACTTGCATTGCCTACTAGTACTAGAGCTCATAATTTTTTTCATGTTTCATTGCTTAAGAAATATGTAAATGATCCTAACCATGTGATAAATTGGGATGTGATTCAGGTGGAACCTGAGGGAGAGTTCTGAATCGAGCCAATGCATATCCTCGACAGGAAGGTCACGATGCTCCAGAACCGAGCAATAGGGTAGGTAAAGGTGCAATGGGAGCACTACGGACTTGAAGAGGCTACATGGGAGCTGGAGGATGCCATGCAATTTGCACATCCATTTTTGTTCAATTCTGTAGAAAACTGACGCGATACCAGTGTATCATTTTGTTCAATTTTGTAAAGCACTGAGGACAGTACTATTGAAGGGGGAGGGGAATGTAACATCCCTGGTTTTGACCCCAATGCATTAATATACATGATATATATATATATATATATATATATATATATATATATATTATAATTAATCATGGTGTGGAGCTAAAGGCCAAGGCCTCACCATCGATTTGGCTATGTTATGTTCAGATTTGAATTATCACCGATGGTATATCGGGACTTGTGGCATACATATTAATTTTGTGGCATCATGTAAATGTGCATTTTAATTAAATAAACCCAACTAGCTATGTTCACTGCAACTAAATTGAGAAGGGGCATGATTCCTAAGGATAAGGAGGGGAAATGATGAATCTTGAGTCATGAGGGGAAAAGCCATGTGTCATCACCCTGTTTGTTTTGCTCACCTTCCCTTGTCTCATCCAACCACCACTTTAATGTTCTGTTGAGTTGTTGAGGCAGTTATTGCTGGAAGTGGAGGGTGGCAAGACTGTCAGTATTTGCCACACGCTCACTCCAACAGCCATATCTCAACATTCACTTGGGTAAGGGAACCATCACTATGCCACTCTCTTGGACGTTGGGGTCCACTCTCACGTAGGGATGCATAGGGGTTCAGTTCATCTTCCTCACGTGGGACTGAGTTAAGAAGGGGTGTGATTTCTTGTTTGGGGGTTCGTTCTCCTCTTCCTCATTGATTGTTGGCTTGAGGATTGGTTCTTCCTCTTGCTAACGCAGAAAGTCTATGTCTTGACTCCACCATTGTCAAACTGTGGAATGTTTCTATGGTTTCTCACTGTGAGACGTTTTTCATGGTTCCTTGGTGATATGTCTTCCTCCTATCTATGTCGAGGATCAATTTCTTGCCTGTGCCCTGTTGTAGCTGTCCAGATATGTCATTATTGACCATGGGCTGTGGTTTTCTTGTGTGGTTCGTTGGTTATTGTTTCCCATGTTCTTTGGTTGTTATTTCCCACGTTTGTTGGTTGTGTTGTTGTTGTGATTGGGGTTACTGTAGACTATTGTGGAATTGTTTTGGCCACGATAGGGCCAAGAACGATTTAGGTTTTGTTTCCCCTGTCCAAGCTGTGAAGTGCTTGTTTTGCTGCATGAATGCAGAGGTTTCTCTTTGAACTGCATAGGAGTGGTGATGAGGGCCTGATTTGCTTGACAAACCTGATGCATTTGAGAACACACAAACAGAGCTAGTGGGTTGGCTTGCTTCTCCCCAACCCCTGAATAGCACTGGAAGGGAGATCATGGTCTAAGGGACTGCGTTGCATAGAAAGGGCCGATTTCCTTGTGTTGGCTGTGTGTGGGTGTCCTAGAAGTCAGACTAGATCTGGTGTGGGTGTCCTTAACTATTCCATGAGTTCACTAGCTTAGCAGTTAGCCTTTCCCAGCTCTTGGATGGCCTAATAAACCTAAATTTGTTGGCTTGGTTATATCCGTTGTTCGCCTGATAAACCCAACTGCGTTGGCTTGGCTGAACTGTGTACCCTTGTGGTGTTGTTATCCTTGGCTATTTGTAAGCCTGCTAATTCCTTATTCCTTGGGAAATCATGCTCATCTCGGGGGTGGCAACGTTGCTGAGAGACTACAAATCACGTGGGCCTATGGTTGGGTGGAATGTTGCAACGACGTAGCTGGTTAAGGGACAGTTCATATAAAATAAGTATTCTTGACCATCTGTTTGCAATCCTATTTGATGCTAACGAATTATGATGTAGGAAATGTTAAATGTTGAATTATATGCGAATGAATGTTGGTTTACTTCCGTTATGTTTATGAATGATTGTGCATCTTAGTATGTAGTATGTTCAAGCTTTTTGTCTCCACATTATAAGTATGACCATGTTCATGGGGCTAGATGTCTAGATGTTTGATGTTTAGTAGCGTCCTCTTGCCCGGTCGGAGGGTCAGGGACGTGACATCGTTGATCAAATTTTGAAGTGGCAATAAGTATTATAATGGTTGTTCCATTAGATCATCAAGAAATGAGTGCAATCAGATTCTTAATTATTATGCATTGAAGGAGAATGAAAAATACACAATGAACAAATCAAATCTCACAGGAAATAGATAAGTATTGCTTAGATAATTACAATATAAAATTCATTACATTATCTGGTGTTACAATGGTGTTACATAAGGAGGAATTTGAATCGTTAGAAATGAATTCGAATCCACAAATAGAATCTAACTGTATCTAAATGCACGGCTAACTAAAGATGTTTAAATCACAATCGGAGCTGACTAGCTAATTTGTAGTTGTTTAATTCAGTCTCTCAATCAATAATAATCGGTTAAACTAGTCTAACTGAGGTGGTAGGTGAGAAGTAGGTGAGAATAGGTGCCTATTCACATGCATCCATGCAAGACTGGTACTATTTGAATTGGAGGACAAATAACTGAATGTAACTTAANTAAATAAGGTCCACTAAAGATGAAGTATGAATGTTGAACTATGTCAATATTCCATGTTGCCAAATTTCCTGAATAGCTGCATTCACAGCTCCTCGATACTCTGCTTCGAAGTGGATTTCCTATCATTTTCATCTCCTTCCCAGTCTGAATCTGTGAAACCTATGAGATCAAGCTATGCTCTAGCTTCATAGTGAATCCCATAATCTTTAGTACCCTGCACATAGTGCAAGATTCTCTTTGTTTCCTTCCAATACAGCTCGTGTGGCTCCTGCATGTACTTGGCATNATAGGGATTAGTATAGGAGGCACCTAAATTGATGCATGCAAGTGCATCCAGTCTTATTTAGCCTTTATCAGTGTTCCCCACACTCTATTGACTGGTACATGTTGCCCCATTAGGCC